>JBAMYA010009157.1:0-17744 GCA_037176975.1 Arrhamphus sclerolepis | reverse complement strand
GGGTTTCTCAAGCGCCTAGAGATGACTTGTTGTAAATAGGCGCTATATAAATAAATTGAATTGAATTGAATTGAAAATAGAAGAACATCTATGGTAGACTTACAGCTAAATGTGTGTTACCATGGTGATGATGTAAAAGGAGCATCAAATACCTGCAGATGGAGTGATGATTGATCGACTAAAAAGTCATCAAAGGATTTGTGTTTCACCTACATTCTAGCAATGATCTGCCAATGTTCCTGCAATATTCCTGCAACATACCTGTAATACTCCTGCAACATACCCGTAATACTCCTGCAACATACCTGTAATACTCCTGCAACATACCCGTAATACTCCTGCAATTTCCCTGCAACATACCTGTAATACCCCTTCAACGTTCCTGCAATATATCTGTAATACTCCTGCAATGTTCCTGCAGCACTATTCCTGCCGTTGGCGGCTAAAAAGCTGGAAAAGTTGTATTCACATTGGGTTAAAACAGCTGGCCACATCTGCACAAGGCATGGGCCCAAGGACCAATGGGCCTCCTCCTAGGGAGATGTGGTTGTTCCATGTGGAGCCATTTAGGCTCATGACTGGAGTCCAAAGCACCTCCCACTATCTCTGATTGGCTCCACAGGGCGTCAATCACAACAGGTTAAGCCTGGTTAACCTCACTAGTGTTTGTAGCCAGCCTAGCTTGCTGCAGCTAGCCCACTACTTCATTAGCCTGGTTGGTAGATGGTGCCCGCAAGTGTGCTCACTAGTATCCCGTCCGGAGCCTGTTCGCTAGCCCATCTTATTGGCTAGGCTGGGCTAGCTGCTAATTTAGCCTATCACTTCGGAAGGCCAGTGGCCTGGCCCATACCGTACACACACACACACACACACATACGCTTGTTCCTGTGTTTGTCCCTTAGTAGCCTTACACACACACTCCTGCCTACGTCACTTACGGGATGACTGGCCTTCCCCACAATTTTTTTTTCTTTCTTGTTGTTATTTTGCATCATTGGTGTAGTTTAGTTGTGTTTCATCAGCATAGCCTCAAATTATATTAAATGAAGTGTGGTATGTGGTGGATAACTTGTTCAATAAATTTGATGTAAATGAGAGAAGTCATTTGTGTTTGTTTTTGTGCACGTGTGAAACAGACTGACTTTGCCAGCACTCAAACTTAACCCTTCAATTCTTGCTCTGTAGCGCCCCCTCCTGTTTTGGGTGGCGTAACAGACCAATTACCTTGAGATTGAGATACTGTTAGTTAGTTAGTTTTATTGTCCCATACGGGAAATTCACTTTCACATCCTTTGATTTTATACACCTTTCATACATTTACACAGCATAGGCAACCACAGACAACAATAACAAAAACATCAGAAATCAAAAATCATCATTCACATGTCACATGTCTAATTTTGTCCAATTATGGCTGACGGAATGAGACTGTTTTTGAATCGTGCTTTATTGCATCTAATGGTTCTGTATCTGCGTCCAGATGGCAGTAATGTGAAATACTGATGCAGTGGATGAGTATCATCCTGTAGTATTGTGTTTGCCTGTTCAGTAATTTGATTCCTGATTTCAGGTGGTGAACTGCTTTATTATTAATTTAATATATTTTTATAATTCATTTATAACTGTCCGTAAGACACCAATAAATAACCTCTCATTTGCTGAACAACCCTCCTTCTGCACCCAACACTACCATGTTCCTGCAATACTCCTAAAAAAATTCCTGCAACTTTCCTGTATTATTCCTCCAGTGTTCCTGCAACATACTTTTAATACTCCTGCAATGTTCCTGCAACGTTCCTTTAACATATCTGTAATACTCTTGCAACCTTCCTGAAATGTTCCTGCAATATTCCTGAAACGTTTCCCACAACTTTCTTGTAATATTCCTCCAATGTTCCTGCAACTTTCTTGGAATATTCCTCCAATGTTCCTGCAACTTTCTTGGAATATTCAGGTTTTCCTACATGTTGCTTTTTTCTTCTGTGGTGCTGAAAACATTTATACTGACGTTAATGTGAGGTTGGATCTGTGTAAAATAAAAAGAAACCTTCTCCCTGGTGACCAGATGTTGACCCCGACTCTTTTGCAGCTGAATTTATTGCAGCTGTTTGTTTTTTTTTTTGTTTTGTTTTGTTTTTTTGAGATTTGGGATTTTTTAACACTGAACTTTTTGAGATGTTGAATTGTTTTACACTGAATTTATTTCAAAGTGTAAAAAAAGAAAAATCAGTGCTAGAAATTCGGTGGCTTTTAAAATTCAAAGTCTGATTTCAATGATTAAAAAAAACAAAAAACAGTAGAGATTCAAATTCAAACTGATATACTTTCATAGCCCTCAACACTGGTGTGGCTATGACAGTGGTACCTGGAGGGGTGTAGATGGGAGGAAGGTCCTTTCTGATCTAAACCTGAGTGGTGGTCTGGTTTTGGACTTATGTGCTAATCCAGACCAACACCGTGTTCCAACATCAGAATGTCCGTAGGAATAAAATAATCTAGCAAGATGGTGGCACACCCAGCTGCAGCAGCCCAGCGCTTGTTTTCATCTTCTGTGCCTCTTTTGGATATCTACGCTTGTTTTCACGTCATTCGGTTGAGCAAACACGATCTACAACCGGCAGGATCTCCTAAAGATTGGAGTCTGCTATGAGCAGAAAGTTACGACTGAGTTTCTCCGCTCATGCAACATTCCCGTGGATATAGCGAGGAGCCCCAGCTTCCTGTAGATCGTCATCCCAGCGGGCAGCTGGCAAAGACAAAAGGGGGCTACAGAGGCGCCCACACAGACCAGCAGCATTTTCCTCACCAACGCCAGGTCCCTAACTGATGAAATGGAGGAGCTGAGGCTTCATGTTGATAACAATAAAACTGTTGAGGACAACTGCGTCCTGGTGATAACAGAAACCTGGCTCCCTTCAGTCATCCCAGACTCTGCCATTAAGCTAGCAGGCCACCCAGCACAGCATCTCGACCAAATCAGACACTACAGTGAGAAAGAGGAGGTGTGTACGTAAACAAACTGGTGCACAAACACAGTAAATGTACATAGGGATGGGAGAGAAAAAGATAAAAGATTCTTTGATGCATTGCAACTTTGGACAATTCTGAACCGATTATTAAATGTTGAAGCATCAATAAAATCAGATCACACGAACATGGCAGACTGCAAAACTGGACCAGCTCTGACTCTTTTAAAAGCTGTTTGGAAACACTTTGGCTTCTACAAGGTCGACGGTACAAGTGAGACAAGAGCCGTGCTCTATGTAAGCTGTGTTACACCGTGATAAAATACCCTGGTAACCCAACAAAAACAAGGAATCACATTGTATGCTTCCAGAGCAGGAAGGAAAACAGTGCGCAGGTGGTTTTCCTCTACAAGTGGTTCTACCGACCAGAGAACTGTTGAACAAGTATTTATGAAACTTCAACCCTAATCAGAAAGGGCTAAAAAAATCACAAAGTCTGTTGCAATATTTCCTGCACAGGATTTAAGGCCATATTCAATGGTGGAGAACGAGGGGTTTTACGCTCTGCTGCATCCCTGAGAACCAAGATCCCTTCTTGTTGATATTTCACTGACACGGCCATCCTGACGCTCTACAACCAAACCAATGACACGTCCATCCCAATTCTCTACAACCAAACTTATGATACGGTCATCCCAATGCTCTACAACCAAACCAATGACACCTCCATCCCAATGCTCTACAACCAAACCAATGACACCTCCATCCCAATGCTCTACAACCAAACTTATGACACCTCCATCCCAATGCTCTACAACCAACCCAGAAAACATCCATCACAACCAGGATATGACCCTCACCACACTCTACAACCAAACCACTGACATGGCCAACCTGATGTTCTACAACCAAACCAGGACCTGACCCTCCTGACGCTCTAAAACCAAACCAATGTCATGTCCATCCCAACGCTCTACAACCAAACCAGATAGAAATCATGGTATCAGTCAAAAGCAGGTAGGATAACAGCTACATGTTCACTGTGGTCATGATCACAGCTGTTTATATCCCGCTGGATGCTAATGCTAATCTATTTCTAGGACAGTTACTCTCTAGCCTTAGCAGCCAGCAGAACACACATCCTAGCGCTGTATCAATCATAACGGGAAACTTAAATCACGTGGACCTTAAAGCAGCGCTTCCTAAATTCCACCAGGGGAACTAACACACTGGTATACTCTAATATGAAACTGGACTAATTAAAGTTAGATCAATACCTGACCGGGCTCAGTCAGACCACTTGTCCCTACTTGTTATCCCCGTATATACCCCCCTGGTCCAGTGGAGCCTCTCAGCAACTCCCGGACTGTTGCAACCTGACTACTGGGGCATCTTTGAACATCCAGACCTAGAGGTATTCATATAACTGCATAGACACTGTTACAGTGGACAGATGTATCCAGGTCTATCTGAACCAGAAACCCTGGATGACCAGGGAGATCTGGCAACTGAAGGAGAGGAATGCTGCCTTTAAGTGTGGTGACAGGTCTCTCTACAGCACAGCCTGTACCAACCTGAAGAGAGGCATGCGAAGGGCCAAGTCAGACTACAGGAGGAGGATGGAGGATCACTGAGACAGCAACAACAGCAAGCAGGGGTAGCAGGGAGTTCAGCACATCACTCCAACTCCTCTGCTGCATTTTTTTCCTCTCCAATCATCCAACCATCCCACACAAAGTGGTCAGGGAGCAGAGTGCAAAAATGTTCATCCTCGTCGCCAGTATAACATTGTGGCAAGGCACATAAAAACCTGCACAGATCCAAGATAGCTTTGTGGTTATTTACACAGACACTGAGATCACATGACCTCTGATAGAACCTTCTAGCCATGTGACACCCATGAGCTTAGAGAGCTTAGAGCTCTCTCTGCACATACGTCTGAAGATACTGCAGTCTTGGACTTCAGCTTTCTGGGAGTTCACATCACGGAGGATCTGACCTAGGGCATAACTTCAGCTGAACTGGTGAAGAAAGCCCAGCAGACGTTACTCCCTCAGGTCCTCAGGAAGAACAACATCCCATACAAACTGCTGCTGTCTTTCCAGAACAGAAGACAGTGCTCCAGGAGGGCGTAAAAGTCGCCCAGAAGACAGTCAGGTGCCCTCTCCTCTCCTGGGAAGAACTCCAGAGTTCCCATTGCCATAAGAGGGCCCTCAACACCCTAAGGACTCATCCCACCCTGGTCATACACTGATTGGTAGATGTTACAGGACTATTGAGACCAAGTTCAGTAACCTGCAGCACAGAAACCCAGAGCTGTCACACAAACGCTGAGTAAATGGTGCACTATGAAATACCACAACAAGCTTTACTGTATTATCAGTTTTATTATTGTTATAAAACTGAAAATACAACTGTGCAATAAGAACAGTTCTGTGAATTGAGTGTCAGTACTGCTACAACCTCATTACTTTTACCTTACACCTCTCAATTTTTATTTATTTATTGTAACGAGTACTTGTATTCTATTTTTGTAACCTGCATATTTACACTCTTTCTTTTTAACCAATTATTTATTTGATGCTTATTCAATACTTGCCTTCCTTAGCCTTTCTAGGACAGCACAACTAATTTAGTTGTACAGGTTACAATGACAATAAAGACTTTCTAAACCTGATCCTGATAAGTGCTTGTGAGACCAGGACTGAGATCTGATTGGTGGATTTCATCTCTCTCTACCTTCACTCCCTCTTCTTCATCAACAGAGGTCTACTAAAACTATACCTTTATTTAGGTTATTTCCTCTGACACTTCTTTAACTAACTTCCTCACACTCTGCCCAGCTGTACCCAGTTCCCCCAGTAATGAAAGCGTAGATCTAGCTATGAAACCCCAACATCCAACCTCCACTGAACACATCTTGACTTTCAATCCTCGCTGATCAGCTTCTGCTCCTTAATCTGCACATCAGAGTTTTTTCCTTTCCCTTAGTATAAACTAATAAACCATCTGTTGATGAACTGACCACTAAACTATTATAAACTAATAAAATAAACTGTGTTATTAATTATTAATTAATATTAATCCTGGTTTTACTCTGAAATAGGACCGATTTTACTCTGAAATGATCAGATTATCGTGGTTTTAGGGTCAGATTATTTCATAATCAGATTATTTTAATCCTTGTTTTACTCAAATGGTGATATTATCTTAATTCTGATTTCATGCTGAAATGTGTAATTTTTTAAAATCCTGTCTACTCTTAAAATATTATATGGTTTTAATCCTGGTTTTACTTTGGAATGTTCACATTAGGATGGTTTTAGGCTCAGTTAATTTTATGATCAGCTAATTTTAATCCTGGTTTAACTGTGATGTAATCCTGGTTTTACTCTGAAATAATCCCAGTTATACTCTGACATGATCCTGATTTTACTGTGAAATGGTGAAAAGATTTCAATCCAATCTACCAATCATGTTTTGATTAGATTTTTTTAAATCTAAGTTTATCCCTGAGACAATAAAGTTATTTTAATCCCAGTTTTACTCTGAAATAATCCCGGTTTTACTCTGAAATTTTCCCAGTTTTATTCTGTACTTATTTAAATTTTATTCTATAGCAATCTGTTTCCTGATTTTACTCTGAAGTTTTATTTTCTTTCTGTAGTAATCCCAGTTTTACTCTGAAAGAATCCCATTTTTACTCTGAAATGATTCCAGTTTTATTCTGTAGTAATCCCAATTTTACTCCAAAATAATCCCATTTTTACATTGAAACTATCCCAGTTTCATTCTGGGGCAATTCCAGTTCTACTCTGTAGTAATCTCAGTTTTATTCTGTCGTAATCCCTGTTTTATGTTGTAGTAATCCCAGTTTCCTGGTTTTACTCTGAAATAATCCCAGTTTTATTCTGTGGTGATTCCAGTATTATTCTGAAATAATCCCAGTTTTATTCTGAAATAATCCTGGTTTTATTCTGTAGTAATTCCAGTATTACTCTGAAATAATCCCAGTTTCATTCTGTAGTAATCCTGGTTTTACTCCGAAATAATCCCATTTTTATTCTGTAGTAATTCCAGTATTACTCTGAAATAATCCCAGTTTTGTTCTGTAGTAATCCCAGTTTTACTCTGAAATAATCCCATCTTCACTCTGGGACAATGTGGGTCAGGATAGGGGTCCCAGCCTCTGCTCAGCAGCCGTCGGTCTTCAGAGGTGTCATGTGTCATCTCAGCGTCACGTCACTTCAAAAATAACTCTGACAGTCCAGCGGAAACTCTGAGAGGACCCTCACACCCCTGTAAAAATAACCTGGGGGGAGGGGGGTTAGTGGCACTTAAAGGGCCAGAACCGGTCTGCTGGTCCCAGTCATGATCCAGAGGAGTCAGGAGGTCTGATCTGGTGTGCATCTGTTTCTGTGTCCCCCACTCCCTCTGACAGACTCCAGAACCTGAGGCCAGGATGGGCGGGGGGGTGTGTCCTAAGAAACAGGGATCCACCAATCACCTGCGGCTCCTCCTCTTCATCTTGATCCCTGCTGTCAGCCTGCTGCTTGTCCTGGTCCTGACAGGTAAGGAGGGGATCTGGTCCTGGTCCCGACAGGTGGGTGGGGGGTGTATAACGGGGGAGACGTGGTGGAAGAGCGATGGAGGGATGAGGATGTGTAGGAGGTATGACACATCAGCATGTTAATTATGGCACATGTCTTTCATCCGGTTGCCATGACAGTGGAGACTCTTCACTCGTCCTCTTATCCCTCATTTCTTTTTTCATCTGTGTTATTCTTTTCCTTCTAAATTCTATTTTGGTTCTTCTCCTCTTTCTTCCTCCTAATCTCTTTTTCCTCTGCTGCATTTTTTTCCTGACATAATTTCCATGGACTTTCTTTTCTTTTATGACTCTTTTATGTCTCTTTTTTAAATTGTTTTATGATTTTAATAATTTGATACTTTGTTTTTTATTTGTGTGTATCCTCATTAATTCTAATAGATTTTTTTTTACTTTTAGATTTAATTAAAGATAATGTTTTTTCTTCTTTTTCTTGCTCCTCTGCTGCAGCTACATTTAGTTTTCTCCCACTGACTCATGAGACCCGCCCACATCGTTAACGATCATTAAGGTTACACCATCTGACAGTTAACCTTCTGTAAACTGACCCGCCCACATCCTTAATGTTACGTTGTTAGACACTTAACCTTCTGTAAAGTGACCCGCCCACATCGTTAACGTTACATGATTGGACATTTAACCTTCTGTAAAGTGACCCGCCCACATCGTAACATCACATCATCGTAATGTTACATCATCGGACGGTTGAGACACCTGAGGAGATAGAGGGAAATGAAAGCCATTTTTAAAGAGCTTGTTTATTTTGTAAACAGAAGGATCCCAAGTATCGAGCTTTGCAGTGCCCCTGTTGAGACTGTTTACTTTTTTTTATCCCCCCAAAAAACTGTTATTTGATAATCGAGGTTCTGTCCTAAAAGTCCAAAATCTGTCTCCACATTTCAGGCACACACTTTTTCTTCATTCCTTAATCCTTTTTTACGTGTGTTTCTTTCTCTTCAGGCATCTTTGGCAGCGGCCTCTTGGACTTCACCCCCCTCCCCTCCCCCGAGCCCATTGCAGACGGCAACCATGGTTACCCTAGCAACAGCACAAACAGCCCCTCCCCCCCCTCTATGTTGGAGTTCCAGGAAGAAACTGTAGAAAACGTCACTTCTGTCAGAAACAACAGCAATGACATCATTTTCCAGAACCAGACCACGCCCACCACCACCACCAACAGTCCTACTGACTCCTCCTCCTCTCAGGCTCCGCCCACCCAGCTCTTCACAAGGCTTCCTGATTGGCTGGCATCACTGAGCACCGTCTGGCCCACGAGCAGCAGTACTGCTGCACCTGACACAGGTAGCTGTTGCTTTAGTTCAAGTACACTTGTTTATTTTTATTTCGAAAGGTTACATTGTTCACGTATAATTACACTTTTTGTTGTAAAATAGTGAACTTTTTAACTTGATATTGAATCGTTCTATGGAAAAATACTGACTTTCGCATAATTGTGACAGTTAACATAAAAGTTCGACTTTACACTGCTAAGTTGTAAATTTCATATAATTGGAACTTTTTCTCCTAAAGTCAAGAATCTTTTACTGTAAAATCACAAATTTTGCAAAACTGCAACTTTGTGATATAAAATTTAGACCTATTTTGTAAATTGAAAATATTTGCTACAAATCTTTGGTGATTAATTCATGACTTACACAAAAGTCACCACTTGACATGGAAAAGTTTCATCCAAAACAACTTGATGTCCCAAAGAATCTAATATTTACTTATTTTTTGAATATATATTTTTTGACGCTGAAACAGCCCCTCAGCTGCACAAACAGAAGGTTAAAGGGGGAGCTTGAGCGCCACCTGGAGTCCACCTGTGCATGTGCCTCTTCTGTTAAAATCAGCAGTCGTTCAGCTAGCTTTAGCAAAAGCTATTGAGTTTGATCTATGTCATTTTTCTTTTTAGAGCAAATAACTGAAACATCCTAGATTTCTACTTGAGCAGCATCGTCACCCCGAACAGAACCCTTAGAGGCCCTCAGAAACCTTGAAACAGCCCTTTGGAAAGTAGAAATGGCCCTCTGGAACCTAGAAATGGTCCTGTGGAACCTAGAAACAGTCTTCTGGAGCCTAGAAATGGTCTTGAGGGGCCTAGAAACAGCCCTCTGGAACTTAGAAATGGTCCTGTGGAACCTAGAAACAGTCTTCTGGAGCCTAGAAATGGTCTTCAGGGGCCTAGAAACAGCCCTCTGGAACCTAGAAACAGTCTTCTGGAACCTAGAAATGGCCCTCAAGAGTCCTAGAAACAGCCCTCTGGAACTTAGAAACCTATAAATGGCCCTCAGGAACCCAGAAACGGCCCTCAGGAACCTAGAAACAGTCCTCTGGAACCTAGAAATGGCCCTCAGAGTCCTAGAAACAGCCCTTTGGAACTTAGAAACCTATAAATGGCCCTCAGGAACCCAGAAACGGCCCTCTGGAACCTAGAAACGGTCCTCTGGAAGCAAGAAATAATCCTCTGGAACCTAGAAATGAACTCTGTAACTGGAACCTAGAAGTGGTTCTCACAAGTACAGAGACTACAGAACTCCGACTCCCATGATTCCTCAGTGTGAGCCTTCCTGTCTCGTCCTGTCCTTACTGTAATCAGATTACTTCGTCGGAGACGAGCAGACACCTGCGAGGGAGGAAGCACTGGAGGTTCTGAATCTCTGGTCCAGTCCAGTCCGTACTCATGCTTTGATAAATCATTCATCTGGCGTGGTCTTCGTCTCGTCTCATCTCGTCTCAGGCGTCCTTCAGCGTCTCCGGACTAATGTGGAGTGGAGGTGAATGCTGATGAGTCTCCGTCTGTCCTGCGCTCTGATTGGATGCTGGACATTTGACCTTCAGACATTTTCAGGATCCAGATGCTGGACCAGAAAGGTGTAGACAACAGTCCTGTCTCCATGTCCACATCTTTAATCATGTCATTTTTCTGAGTCATGACAAAGAACAGGCTGGTTTCTGGAGGTTACAGGAGTAAATGAATACTGTATAATATAAAAATATGTAATAAAATATGAAACTCTTTAGGTAAAAAAAAGTGAAAAAGCAGCTTCTTGTAAAAATGTGCAATCTTTTGATGTCGTTGAGAAACAGGCTTTTGTTGTTTAATGTCCACACGTAAAATTTTGGCTTTTGTAAAATTAAATCACAACTTTTTTAACATAAAATTACTGCAACAGTTTTGACAAGAAATAATGCATTTTGCACAACTTTAGCTTTTTTAATTAATATTCCAACTTACACAGGACAAATATTAAAATTACAAATGTTTTATGAAATCAGGAATTTTGAAATAAGACGACTAAAAAGTAAATTTTTGTCATGAAATCTCAAATTTTACAAACTCATTAATTTTTAACTGAACATTAAAACTTCTGCAGGTGGCTGTCAGCTGATCATGGAGCCTCAGTGTCACCTGTTGCCCTATAATCAGACGTGGCTGTCCTCGTCTGTCGCCGTGGTGAAGAGCTCCGAGGTGGACATGTTACTAAGGTAACCACATGATAATTCAACTCTAGAGAAACTGCAGCCTCTAGTGGCCAGTAGAGGAACTGCAGCCTCTAGTGGTCAGTAAGGGAACTGTAGCTTTTAGTCGTCACTAGAGGAACTGCAGCCTCAAGTGGCCAGTAGAGGAACTTAAGCCTCTAAGTGGTCTGTAGAGACCCGCAGGCTCTAGCGGTCGGTACAGGAACTGCAGGTGGAGCCAGTTCTAATACCTGTCCCTGAACTGGTCTTCAGGTTCTTCAGCTACCTCAGCAGACTCTCCTGCTACAGGCACATCATGCTCTTCGGCTGTTCGTTGGCGCTACCAGAGTGCGTCGCTGCTGATGGAACTCACAACAGGTGATGACAAACGTTTTACAATTTAAAAGAATTAGCTTTACTCAGGACTAAGAACCATGACGTTCTTACCTGTAAGAGGGCGGGGCTTTACTCGGACTAGGGACCAGGATGTTCTTACCTGTAAGGGGGCGGGGCTTTACTCAGGACTAAGAACCAGGATGTTATTACCTGTAAGAGGGCGGGGCTGTTCTTGTTTCTATTTTTTGTCGTTAAACACATTATATTAGAGATGACTATACTTCAGAGAACTATAAAATAAAAAATACGTTTTTAAATTATGATTTGGCTACCTGAACTGGTGGAACTGGTGGAACTTATGGAACTAGTCTGCAGGAATGTAAACAGTTTTTCGTATTTTTATTTGGGTTTCTTGGAACACCTGAAACATGAAAGCATGAGGAAAAAAAAACAGAAAAGCCTGTGCCCAGCTGGCCCAGAGCATTCTGGGAAACGTAGTCCATCTCAGAGGTTGGTGTCGTTGCACGTGAACTTCAGCTGTTAGACAGGAAGTGCGACAACAACTGTGCACAACTATTAATAACATGGTCTGAAATTAGAACTATACTGTCCTGCTGAGAAAACAACCACCAAACGCTCCACAGAACGTTCTAGCAGGAACATGGAGTCTCTCTTAAACACAAAGATGTGAAACGTTCGGAAGAAAAGGCAGATAAAGATCCTTTAATCAGAGAACATGAAAATGCTGCTGACATCTCATCCTAGGATGTTGGCTGTTCGCCTCCTCCAGAGTTCTACTGAGGTTCTACTATAGATGGCTCTGTTATCCTCCAGAGTTCTACTGAGGTTCTACTATAGATGGCTCTGTTCTCCTCCAGAGTTCTACTGAAGTTCTACCATAGATGGCTCTGTTATCCTCCAGAGTTCTACTGAGGTTCTACTATAGATGACTCTGTTCTCCTCCAGAGTTCTACTGAAGTTCTACTATAGATGGCTCTGTTCTCCTCCACAGTTCTACTGAGGTTCTACTATAGATGGCTCTGTTCTCCTCCACAGTTCTACTGAAGTTCTACTATAGATGGCTCTGTTCTCCTCCACAGTTCTACTGAGGTTCTATTATAGATGGCTCTGTTCTCCTCCACAGTTCTACTGAGGTTTTATTGTAAATGGTTCTGTTCTAGACGTTCTTATGAGGTTTTACTGTAGATAGTTCTGTTCTAGACGTTCTGCTGAGGTTTTACTGTAGATGATTCTGTTCTAGACGTTCTCCAGACGTTCTACTGAGGGTTTTGTCTGGCTGTTTCAGGACCGTGGTTCTTCCTTGCGCCTCGTTCTGCGAGGCAGCGAGGGAAGGCTGCGAGCCCGTTCTCCAGATGTTCAATGCTTCGTGGCCCGACTTCTTGCGCTGTTCACAGTTCAGCAACTCCACCTCCTCTCTGACTCCGCCCTCATCTCCCATGGCAACCTGCTTCACACCGCGCCAGATCAAAGGGAAACCCTGTGAGTATTGGCTCCGGTGTCTGCAACAAAACATGACTGTGTGACATCATGGTTATGATTGTGTGTGATTGGTCTGCAGCTGTCTGTGGCGGGAAGGACCACTTCCTATGTGCAACAGGGATTTGTGTCCCGCAGAAACTGGTGTGTAATGGCTACAATGACTGTGATGACTGGAGCGATGAAACACACTGCGGTGAGCTGACACTCAAACGCTGACGTACATTTTCAGTATTTACATTCCACGCTGACATGCAACGGTTGCTGCTTATCTAGGACCATGGCTGATGTCTTTCCCTCACAGCATTGTGTAGCTAGTTAATATAAGCAGCTCTTCCCCTGGAATCATAAGGAGCTACCTCAAATTTTCCTATATAACTGATTTTTGGTTTTTGCAAATTTAAATTAAATATATTAAATTTTTTATGTATTGTATATTTTGTCTATTTCATTTTGCTTTTCTTTTTTTTTAACGACATTGCTTTTTTTTTGCATATTTTGTGTGTCACCATTAGGTATTAGGTTTATTATTTCTGTTATTATATTATCTTATACATTACATATATATCGTATATTATAATATTTCATTTTAATTTACTATTCTGTTTTTATTATAGAATTTTATTATTAGTATTTCTGTTTTTTCATTTATAATCATTATTTCTTTTCTTTCTATTTTACATCACTATTAGTTGTAGTATATTATATATTCTGATTTTGTTTGTCTTCTTACTTTTTATTCTTTTTTTAAATTTATTATGTTATTCCTTCAGTTCTTTTAATTTCTTTTTTTATTTTCTTATAACTATTTTATTCTATTTTCTGTAGTTTTTACTGTTCTTCATTTTTTCTTCCATCTCTTTTTTTGACAAAATAGGTTTAAAGACTTTTGTCCTTTCTCTCTCTCTCTCTCTCTCTCTCTCTCTCTCTCTCTCTCTCTCTCTCTCTCTCTCTCTCTCTCTCTCTCTCTCTCTTTCTCTCTCTCTCTCTCTCTCTCTTGCTCTCTTCATCTTTGTTTAAATAGAGGAGTTTTAGGCCGTTGTCATGGTGACACGTTTTCCAGGTGATTGATGGGATGACAGTGCAGTAGAGGTTCCAGAAGCATGGTCGTCATGGAAACAGAGGGAATATAGGCTGAGAGCATTGGAATGTGCAGGGAGAGAGAGAGTATCTGTTGTCCGTCTGGGTCTCTCGCCCTCTCTGACCTCGTCTCTACAGGTTGAGGTTTACATTAAAAGTCCT
The DNA here is from genome assembly GCA_037176975.1 of Arrhamphus sclerolepis. NCBI lineage: Eukaryota > Metazoa > Chordata > Actinopteri > Beloniformes > Hemiramphidae > Arrhamphus > Arrhamphus sclerolepis. The sequence continues at coordinate 3,632 of JBAMYA010009157.1, read as the reverse complement.
CATGACAACCGAAAAAAACGACAACAAGGTCTGAGGACGAGAGATGAGAGACAAAAAGATAGAGGTTAAAGAAATAGAAGGAAGGCAAAGCAAGTGAAGCAGTATTAAAGCCACTCTATGTATTAATTGTCCACTCTAGTGCCATTGGTTAAAGTCTGGAGGAAAGGGGGTGAGTGGTGATCATGTAACCTGTGTGTTTCCAGTGTGCACAGGTGCAGAGTTCAAGTGCAACACCGGCCGCTGTCTGCCACCTGCGCTGCTGTGTGACGGCTATGACGACTGCGGTGACCTGAGCGATGAGCTCCACTGTGGTGAGACCGCTGATGTCTGTCCCTGCTGGCACCATGTTGTTTAGCAAATTGTTTAACATGTTTGGAATGTGTTTGCTTAACATGTGATTAGTGCATTTTTAGCATGTTTAGCGTCTTTAGCTGGTGTTTAGCATGTGTTTAGCATATTTAGCTTATGTTTAGCGTTTGTTTAGTGCAGTTCAGTTTAGGGTAATGAACTGAACTGTCTTCACTGAAGGTCTTAACCAGTTCAGTTGTCTAAATGAAATAAGTCAGATGTGCCCTTTCACGGATCAGTCTGACACCCCTGGGCTGTGCTCCAATATCCATACTTTCTGAACTTACCATTCTCAGTTTGAGTAAGTAGGGTGTTCCGATTGCGACTGCGGCAAAAATAAGTGTACTGAAAGGACCCAGATGGTGTACTCAAAACAGCCAAAATGCTGAGTATGGTACAATATACTCGCCATCTTAGCTACGCAACAGAAAAGGCGGAGCCAGGTGGCCCCAACTCAGCTTGAAGAAACAAAAGAAAGATGGCTACCGTAGCGGCAACTGGATCGGATCGTGTACTCATTGAAGTATGAATATCGGAACACAGCCCTGGTTTAGTGTGTTTAGCATGTTTAGCTTGTGTTTAGCGTGTTTGTGCTTGTGTCAACAGTGTGTGACGAGACCCACGAGCATCGCTGTGGCGACGGTCGCTGCGTGTCCAGAGACTGGCTGTGTGATGGCGACCATGATTGTCTGGACAAGAGCGACGAGCTCAACTGCTGTGAGTTACCATGGCCATGACCCCTGTGAGGCCACGCCCCCTGGGAGGCCACACCCCCTGGGAGGTTTCTGCAGAATTGGTTGAAATAGTGAAGGTCCAGATCCAGGTCCTGGTCCTGGCCCGGCTCCTCAATGCTCCTCAAACGGTTTATGCACCAAACATTCGAGGTTCTGGTCCTGAAACTGATCCTGGTCTTGGCCCTGGATATGGTCCTGGTCCTGGTCTTGGATCTGGTCCAGGTTGTCATCCTGGTCCTGGTCCTGACCCTGCACCTCAATGCTGAAACAGTTTATGCACCAAACACTGGAGGTGCTGGACCCAAACTTGGTCCTTGACCTGGACCTGGATCTGGTCCTGGTCCGAGCCTGGTCCTGGTCCAGGTCCAGGTCCAGGTCCAGGTCCAGGTCCAGACCCTGATCCTGGCCCTGCTCCAAACTCTGCTCCATTCTGAGGTTTGAGCAGGCTCTTCTTCTACTTTGGTGTCCTGCCCGCAGAAACCACCAGGTGACATCCCAGGGGGCGTGTCCAGGTCCCCCAGCCAATGACAGCTGCCTCCTAACCTGGTTGTCGTTCCAGCCTGCCACAGCCAGGGTCTGATGGAGTGCAGCAACGGTCAGTGCATTCCTTTGGCGTTTCACTGCGACGGCGAGGACGACTGCAAAGATGGCAGCGATGAGGAGCACTGCAGCAGAGACCACAGTGAGACGTCCGTCCTCCTTGTCCTTTTCAGGACTCTGTCCCTGTCAGAAACCACATTCTGGCAAAAAACACACCAGATCCACCAAATCATGAGAATCATTAACTGTAAGGTCCCGTAAAAGTTGGTTCTCCTCTACGCTGCAGTCCATTCAGGGTCTAAAGTCCTGGTCCTGGTTAAAGAGGAGAAGTCCTGGTTAAAAAGGAGACCATGGTCCTGGTCCTGGTCCTGGTTTGAAAGGAGAATGTGGTCCTGGTCTAGGTCAGAGAGGAGAATGTGGTCCTGGTTAGAAAGAAGAACGTGGACCTGGTCCTGGTTAGAGAGGAGAACATCGTCCTGGTCCTAGTTAGAAAGGAGAATGTGGTCCTGGTTAGAGAGGAGAACATGGACTTGATCCTGGTTAGAAAGAAGAACGTGGACCTGGTCCTGGTTAGAGAGGAGAACATGGTCCTGGTCCTAGTTAGAAAGGAGAATGTGGTCCTGGTTAGAGAGGAGAACATGGACCTGGTCCTGGTTAGAAAGAACTTGGTCCTGGTTAGAGAGAACATTGTCCTGGTCCTGGTTAGAAAAGAGAATGTGGTCCTGGTCAGAGAGGAGAACATGGACCTGGTCCTTGTTAGAAAGAACTTGGTCCTGGTTAGAGAAAACATTGTCCTGGTCCTGGTTAGAGAGAAGAACATGGTCCTGGTCAGAGAGGAGAATGTGGTCCTGGTTAGAAAGGAGAATGTGGTCCTGGTTAGAGAGGAGAACATGGTCCTGGTCCTAGTTAGAAAAGAGAACATGGTCCTGGTTAGAGAGGAGAACATGATCCTGGTCCTGGTTAAAAAGGAGACCATGGTCCTGATCCTGGTTTGAAAAGAGAATGTGGTCCTGGTCTAGGTCAGAGAGGAGAATGTTTTCCTGGTTAGAGAAGAGAACTTAATCCTAGTCAGAGAGGAGAATATGGTCCTGGTCCTGGTCCTGAGGTGCACGTGATCCCGGGGCCTCATTTATAAAACATTACGTAGATTTCATCCCGAAAGAATTCTAGAGCCAAAAAGTTTTCGTACACAAAAAAAGGATTCCGATATATAAAACCCTTCATACGCACACCAGCAAGCAAGTTCCCTTCATAGATCACAGCTGCACGTCAACATCTGCATACAAGGCTCCGCCTCCTGTCCTGCCCTCTACACGCCCACATTCTACCATAAATGATCAATGCAAAGCACCTCCTCAATGTGTATTTAAATGAGCAAGCTGATCAGTGTTATTGGTCAAAATGGTAACCATGGAGACCATACAACCACACTCCAAGCGCATGGGCGTCTGGAGGAGGACGGATGCTGAGAATGTTCTGGAAAATTAGAAAGAAACAATTGATGAACTGAAAGAAATTAGAACAGTATTGAGTAATTTGTGTCACGTTATGTCTGATGTGTCAAATGCATCTTCAAGAACTTGTTAACGAATGAACCTTATTGCTGTCTTAAACGTCAGAGTTGAACCCTGAGGAACCCTAGAGCTGTTCACACTCACACATTCATGTTTTGATGGCAGCTTTTTGGTGGTTTTTGTCTTCCAGCTCAGAGGGGGTGTGTTCCTGGTCAGCCAAGCTGCATTTCCTCATCCTGTCAGTCGATGTGTGGGGGGGCCAACGCCGCCTGTAGCCCCCAAAACAGCAGCTGCGGTGAGTTTCAGCAGACAGATGTTTCCTGCTCTTTTTAGACAATAAAGGCTCCCCCTGGTGGTCTAAGTGGCAATATGTGGATGTGCAAGGAGACCAGGGGTCTCATTTACTAAACATTGTGTAAGATCTATACTAAAAGTGTGCGTACGGCCAAAAGCCAAAAATGGCGTACGCCAAGAAAAATCCCGATCTACAAAACCC
>JBAMYA010009146.1:0-17747 GCA_037176975.1 Arrhamphus sclerolepis | reverse complement strand
ACCATGGTGATGTTGGGTCCTACCATGGTGATGTTGGGTCCTACCATGGTGATGTTGGGTCCTACCATGGTGGTGTTAGGTCCTACCATGGCGATGTTTGGTCCTACCATGGTGATGTTGGGTCCTACCATGGCGATGTTGGGTCCTACCATGGTGGTCTTGGGTCCTACCATGGTGATGTTGGGTCCTACCATGGTGGTCTTGGGTCCTACCATGGTGATGTTGGGTCCTACCATGGTGGTGTTAGGTCCTATCATGATGATGTTATTTCTGCTAAAGGTGCATCTACAAACTAGTACATCATGGAGGTACTTTGCATTGTCCGATCTTTTTCCTCTTTTTTTTCCCTGGTAAATTAATAATGACTATTGTTGATGCTAACCTGAGGTTTTATTTGACAACCTAGACCCACTAAAGTCTGATTTTTAGTATATCCTTATACAAACAAACATAGTTTTAAAAGAGGAGCTACTGACTTCTGCATATGACTGAATAAGACATGTTGCCTAGCAACAAAGCTTTTTTTTTTTTTTTTTAATCTGAAACCAACAGATCAGCAACAAAGTGTCACAACGCTCCTAGAAACTGTCACCAAGAGTAATCTATTGATCTGTGTCCCGGGACACTGTTTTCTTCATCGATCTTCAGACCCAGCGGTGCCTGTGGTTCCTCTCGTATAGATCCAGCCGGCCTTGAGCCCTCAGTGAAACCATGTAGAAAAACTTGGGTCTGATACCGGATAACGATTTTTTTTTTTAAATGGAGAAACAGATCAACTCAGAAGTGAAAAGCAGTTTCTTTAAAGTGATGCTTTAATGATTTTGCATTCTTTCATCATGTAGCAATGATGACCGTAATGCTCCTCGTGTTGGTGTTGGCTCTTTTCTCTTGTCGGCAGCTCATCCGTTAACCTTAACTCTCCAAAACATCTCCAATGACATTGTTGCCCCTTCACTGACTTCTCAGTACAGTGCTTTTTTTTTTAGTAGTTTACTAGTTTCCCTTCATGAATGAACTAACCAGAGATGAGAACATCCGCTTCCGCTGGACAAAGATAGTAGCTAGAAGAACAGGTTGTACACATAACTCCTAACACATTTTCCTGAATAAGACCATTTTCCAAGAAGCTACTCTGAGAGATGCTGGTTTGGTTGAACTTCATCCTCGGTAATGACATGAACATGATTAATGATGACAAGAAAAAAATGGGTCAGAAAATTGTCCAATTTTCTTTTCAATGTCATCTTTGACAGACACTTTGTTTCTGAATCTGCTTGAAAGGCCAGCCAAAGTGAAGTAATTAATTCCACTTTCAAGCACCGTAACTATTTCATGTAATTATCGATAGGTGTCAACTGGATCAACTGAAGGAGTCAGTGATGAAGCTCATCAATGATGGTCTGAGGAGGAGAACCTTAGATAAAGTTTAAGGTTCTCACGTTTGTGAATGAAGTTTGGGCCTTTCTTCCTCTTTTTACAACATTGCTTGAGTTCATTGAGGTTTTTGGTTGACGTCTGGATTTATTAATCTCTGTTAAACCCTCCACATTCTCCACAGGGTTTGATTTAATCTTTTCTTTCATTTCCCTCACACATTTTTGATGCACATGCGTCTTAAAGTCGTATTACAAAGAGAACCTCAAAGTCACATGGTAAGAAAATAGAAAATTCTCTTTGTCAGGACTCCGGGAGCAGGAGTTTGTTTTTGTTGACTTGAACTTGAAGGATGAATGAGCTGTGTCCTTCACTATGAATTCACAACAAGCCTAAATGTTTGCTATTAACTAAGACCTTTCTGCAGACACAGATGTATTTTCATTCAGATTTTTTATACCCACAAAGACAATCCTGTGTTAAAATGTTGTATTCCAGAACTACGAGTGATTCAGACATGCCTGCACTCGGCATGGAATCTGTTTTTATTTAAATGCGAACTTTCCTCAGATCAGAGCACGAGAGAAATATGAAAATTTCCACTCACATGTTGCAAAATTCATTCAGCAGTTGAATGGTTCAGATGCAGGAGTTTAGTACTAGAGAACAAATACAGAAATGCAGAAAAACAGCTCAGCATCTCCATTTAAGCCATAAACACAGCAGATGATTCATCAGTTTCATTTTCTCTTTTTTCGACGTGCCGGAGCTCCACTGACGTCGTCCTGGTTTGACCAGACTTCAGCTGGTGGCCTGCAGGGAAAACAGGATGGAGGAATGTCATTTCCACTATGCATTTGTTTTCGTATTTCTGCAATCTATACCAAATGAGGACGCTGCAGGAACTCCAGGGAAAAGAACCAGAGAGCTGCAGTTCTTCAACTTACAAACTTCACCATTGCTTTATGGTTTACTCTTAGACTGAGCTCACCTACGTGTTGTTCAGATTCATTCAGTAATAAACATTCTTGTAAAATAACCCACAACAACAACACCTGGTGCAAATATCTCAGAACAGCAGTAATGTGCTCAGTTTTCCTGGTTCTGGTTAGAACTCTGGCAGCATCGTGGATGAGCTGAAGACCAGACAGAGGAGCATTACAGTAGTCAAGTCAGCTGGAGATGAAGGAGATTTGCCCTTTGCTGAACTCAGAGTCATCTGTACAGTTGTTGGTTGGCAACATTGCTGTTACATGTGATCTGACCTAGACAAAGCAAGTAGAGGTTGAATAATAGTGGTCCAAGAATTGATCCTTGAGGGACTCCACAAGTCATGGCAAGAAGCTCAGATTAATGTTCACCTATGAAAACAACAAAGCTCCTTCCTTTAAAATATGATTTTTATTCATTTCTTTGTTTGTTTGTTTACTTTACCCTTGGTGTGTCAGTGATGTTCTGGTAGCAATACTTAAAATGCCTGCATTACCTGCATTTGCTTAAACCCGATGCAGTTAAGTTTCAGCGAGATTTTTTGTTTGTTTTGTTTTTTATTGCATGAAGGCATGTATCTCAACTGCATGCTGAATTTATCCTGAATAACAGTGGTCCAAGACTTGACTCTTGGGGGATTCCATAATCATGCAAATAAACTCAGATTAATGTTCACCCATGAAAACAACAAAGCTCCTGCTTTCAAAATATGATCGTTTTCTATTTATATACTTCCATTTTTTGCTTTACATGATTTAAAATTGCAATTACTTTTCAGCAAGATGCTTGTTTGTTTGTGTTTTAATACAAGGAGAATGCATCTCAACTACATGCCAAATTTATTCTCATTTAGGCCCATGCATTTATAAAATGAATAAAAACAAAACAACTAATTTCATATATTCTTTACTGATTCTGCAGGTTAAACCTGAAATGTTGAAGGGTGGACACAATCATGCTACAGCTAAGCTAGCCACAGACTAACAAACAGCATGGTTGGCCCTGGTATGGGCCAACATTGTGATGGAACAGTTTCCTTAATTTAGCTAGGGTTTAAAAAGATGCACAACTTCCTTATATTTGGTGTTTTCTTCTTTGTAAACAAATATCTTTCAAGGAAATGCAGAATTCGTGGGCATGCACCAACATTTGAGCAGATGTTTGTTGCATGCAAATAATTACTCTGCTGGCAACAGCAGTGAAAACACTGGCTGAAAATCTAACTTGAAACCAGCAAATTTGACTTTTTTGTCTAACTTATCTACATTCAAACAATGAGTGGTGCACCAGAACAGGAAAGGTTGGCCCGGATATCCGTTATCTATTATCCAGATGCCTGCTGGCTTCACAAAGGCATCAGCTTCTGCCCCCAGATGCTAAATCAGCAGACTGTTTGGTTCCTAGATTGCTTTGTAACTGCTAAGTCATCGCTTCTCGAGTGATTTCCAAAAGAACTCTGAGACCTAGAGCACTAAAACGTGTGTGTTTTACCACCAGGAACCGCAGGTTTAAAGTCTGTCTGAAAGTAAGTGTCTTACTTCTGCTCTGGCGTGCACATCGACCCCGTAAATCAGCCGTCCTGTGTGGAGGTCAGCATTGTTTCAAAGGCAGAAGAGAGCAGCTGCAGACTATAAACAGAAACCCACATTAACTTTGCTGTAAAGTCTGGTCTTCTTTTACAACGCAGAAACAGCATCGGTCCTGAAGTACTTTTAACCGCGCTCCCAACAGGGAACACAGTGTCACCGCGACACAAAAGTGACCAGAATGAGCTTGCCTTAATAAAACATCAGAACTAGATTCTAAACTTGTGAAATAAGCTGAAGTGAAGTGTCTTTAGTGCAGCAGCTGTTGTGGGTGCTATGGTTCTGGTAACAGGTACATTGATTAGTTAGTTGTTTGGACTTCAACATTCTGCAGTGAGAAAGATTCTTCACCATTGGACAACATGCAACACAGCTGTCAGTCTTCCCAGCAGCACCCTGTCACTTTACCCCAAAGACAAACCATGCAATGCTCAGAGAAACATACCAGCAAACATTTCGGGAAAATTTTGAATGAACTGGACTCTCACAACCTTCAGTATCTTTGCAATAACACCTCTTTGTCATTTAGTCATTTAACCAATCACAATCAAGATAAGGGCATCACTTCCTTCCTGTTTCTTGGATGAAGGCAATTTCTCAAACTTCATAACGTTGCTTCAACGGATGCCAGCGTTAGTTTAGAGGTCAGTCTCCAACAATATAATATACTGCTTAACTTGACATTAACTAGCTCATTTGTAAAAAAAAAAAAAAAAGTAAATAAGAAGTTGCTCAGTTGTGCAGCGATCCATTTTCTGTAATGAAAGTTTGTTTGCATCAGTAAATTGTGTGTTAATGTTAGTCCATTCACCCAGATTAATGCAAATGATTTCAGCAACAGGGCAGGAACAATTACCAACAAAACACAGATTACCACTGTTAAAATAACAGTTCAATAGTATTCAGCCTGTAAAGAATAAATGAATGAGAACAAATTAATAAAGAATGGGCTCCAAAGTTCAGCAGCAGCCAAGTGTAGAGCAGACCATCTTCCGATACTTTCCAACAGCAGCATATTTTAATGTTTTAAAATCAGCAGTCGGTGTTTATGAGCATTCACCAACATGAAGCTGAAGAGGGATTAAGCGGTTCTTAACTCAGTTCAAAACTCCATCAACAGATGTTGGTGTTTCAGTATCATCTGCAAGTATTTAAGAATCCACTCATATTGAGATAAATCAAGTTTTTACTGACGGTCAGAAATCCCAGTCAATGTTTGGAAACACTGCATTATTGATCATTATTGATGCAACTATTTATGAAAAAAGTGGATTTACAAGCTGATTAATGATGGAGGTAGTTCATGTTTCCCTTTTATTTTTGTTAAAAATAGTGGCATGCTGTTTAAAAAAAAAAAAAAAATCTATGTTGTACTTGTGAGGTTGCATTTGCCTAATACTTAAAAGTAAAAAGAGGCAAGTGACACTTAAAAGGGGCTTCCATCCTCTGATGAGATATCCAGAGAGAGTTGCTCACCATTGGCTGGTGATGGGTACTTAACTTAAGCCATCGGAGCTGCAGAAAGAGCACGCTTCGGCTCTTATCAGCCATCTCAGACTTTTCAAGTCTGCCACTGTGCTATTTTTTTTTTCTTGTCCCTGGCAGAAAACCCTCAGCGCTGAAAGACAACTGGTGGGCTCAATCACTTTCAGCCCTCATGCATCCCAACTGAATATAGAGATGTAGGCGCAGCTGTACTCAAAGACAACTGCCAAAGTACCATTATTGGGGGCCAATTTAAATCTGAAAACCCTGTTATTCCTGTTTTTTTCCTCATCTCTTCATCTATAGTGACATGTGGAGGTGGTGGATGGTGATTTGCAGTCCCCCTAAACCCAGACCAAACTCAGTTATTTTAAACAAGCTGCACACCCAGGAGGTCTGGCTGTGTGTTACTGTTTTCTTCTCTGTCTCTTAATCCCTCTTTCTCTGTCTTTTGCTCACTTGCACTTTTAAGTTCAGGTTTTATTTGTCCCAGTGGGCAGCTGGTCTAGTTGCAACTATTAAAAGCAACCTTGCATGAAACTGGTGAAAACTGCTGTAGCTTAGCGCCAGTCGACAGCTGTGAGTGTCCTCGCAATTAAACTTCATGTTCGGATGCGCTTCTTAAAACCTTTACGATGTACTTTTCACGCTGTGGGAAAAGAGAAAACAGGACGGGAGCGCAGCAGAGAAGCAAACAGTTATGTACATTAAGTTTTACATGACTTTTACTTATTTTGCTTTGGTTTGAATCCAAGATATTTACTGTCTTTTTCATCAACTTCAACCATTTTGCAGTTTTGACCTGCAACACATTCCAAAGAAATGACTAGTGCTTTGTAATGCTAGCATTACTTTTCACAACACTTCAAAATGTAAAAATACAGAAAAAAAATAACTCAATCTCTTTGTATCCACAGTGCCAGAACACTTTTTTAAGTTATCCACACATCCTTTATTGCATATAGGACAGCATAGCCACCCACTTTTTTCCACCCACTGGGTGGAAAAAACGGGGAAAAAATGGGGAAAAAAAACAAAACATCAACCACTGACAAAACCTATATATAAAATCCACTTTACAGGTGAGACAGGGCAGACTAACTAATACCAACATATAAAGAATTACAATAAACCAGCTGTAATAAAAGCATGGATCACCACTTGAAAATGATCCTTTGAATTAATATTTCCCATTTTTGCTAATTGTCACAGCTAAAACTAAGCTTGATTTCACCACTGCACTGACCATCAAAACTAAAACCCAGGTATATAACGCTAGGCTTCTTATACTGTCCTAGTGTCAATCCAAAGTATTCAAGACACAGCAAACCACTGTTAAAATAACAGTTCAATAGTATTGAGCCTGTAAAGAATAAATGAATGAGAACAAATTAATAAAGAATGGGCTGTCAGAGGCCCAAGCACTGAGCCCTGTGGGACGCCACATGACAAAGGCGCAGAGGAGGGCATGAATTATTAGCGTACTTTTCTGAATCAATGCTGCCATCTCAGAAAATGAAATGAGACTTGAGGAGAGTGTGGCTGCAACCCCAAACCATCCCAGTGCCCCGCTTTGGTCTGATGATACGTGGTTCCACTACGCGGTTCCATCACAGTTGCCTCTGGATGCTGCCGCAAGACATGATTTACATAAGGATCCATTTTTACACAATAAAGTTGTGTAAAAATGTTATTTGTGGATATAGCTCTGAATCGTAGTGCTTGCCACAGGGACACATTTCCAGTGTGGTCATATCAGCTATTTTGAAAAACTCACATTTGCCGTTACCCGTAGCCATCGCTTACTACAATCTGCATAATTATTTTTGGTGATTTCTTCTCTCCAAATTTTTATTGGAACATGCTCTTGGCCTGACATGCAGGAAAGGATGGAAATTAACCAGTAAATGAAAATGAAGTCAGACTAAACGTACATCAATCCCATTATTTTTCTTAGCAGTGAATTTAGACATAAAGAATATATCATTAATGATTACTAGTCTATCTAACACAAGAGGCAAACAAACACACTGCCTTGGTGGACTTTTGGACTTAGTTTAGTTTGATATGTGGCTTCTGTTTGGATCTCCTTTCCATAAATTTGTTTAAAGATGTCCATGACATGATTTCTATGATGTTATTCAAATATATGACATTTATCAGGAGGAACTGATTAAAATGTGTTCACAAAGCTGATAACTGTAGTTGATACCAGCACATGAGCATCACAAAGACAGCAGTCATCCCCAGCAGCAGTTTTGAATCAAACTGATTACAGGTTCGACTTCACCCCATCTCCATCTCTTCAAGCCCTTCCTCATATACATGCAAAAAGTTATTTAATCTACTTCCCGCTCCTCCTGTCCATTTTTCTGTCTGGTTCTACACCTCTAGAACGCAGGGCTGATTTCTCCACAGCTACCTGGTGAAAGAGAAGTGTGCTATTGCTTCAGGCCAGCTTGAAATGGAGACTCACTCGTATTTGGATGTAAGAAGTTTCAACAAGTTTATTTTTTCTCCCCCCACACAAAGTTTCACTCTGGAAAAAGCAATTGGAGTTTTTAGTTTTTAACTTAACTTTCACAGATTTTTCAGTTCAACACTTCTGGCTCTTCTTTGTCTTATTTCTACTTTCATGATGTGCCAAAAGTTTTCAGTTAATGAAAGGTCAACTACAGCACCTGGATTCTTCTACTATGAAGATGTGGTTGCTTTAATGGATGCTGAGTGCATGTTAGCATTGCCTTGCTGAAAGATGTAAGGCCTTTTCAGAAAATCTAACGAGCAAAATCTAACTGCGTTACGTCTAAGCAAAATTTTGTGTTGCCAATTAGTCTTAACCAGGAGTGAAAGTAATTTTAAATTCTTGCAGGTACTTTTACCAAAACGTTCATCTCTCTCACTTCATGCATTTTAAAATAGCAAAGTCAAAAGCTAAACAAATAAAAACATTTCAGTATTTTAGTGTAGGCTTCCTTTAGGCCTGTGGAGTTGGCAGGAATTAAAAACACTTGACAATATGGTAAACTTTTTCTTTTAATTGAAACATTCATAATCATCCAGAACACAAATCTATAAGAACAGATCATGTGGTCATGAGCAAAAACTCAAAGTGTGGAAAACGTGCATTAAATAAAACGCACTGATCCCCATAGCAACCACTGCATGCATACTCACGTCCTGCTGAGTGAAATCTCCGGTTGTTAGCTCATAAGCAGTTTCTTTTCTGAGCTGTTCTGTATTGTAAATAACATGAAACACAACTGTTTACTCTCCTACTGATTTTAATTTGGACATTTTGCAACGTACACAAAGACATTAAACATGTGCTACACATGTTGAGGGCTGGGGGCAGAAGAGACCACTGGACTGTCTCTGAGGGGAGGGGGAGAGAAGCAGAAGAGAGGGAGATGCCTGGCCAAGGCTCCATCCAGCATGAGCTAAAACATGGTACGGACAGTTCAGAAACTATTCAGAATGAGTTAAAAGGATTTTTTAAGACTGCATTTTGCTAGCGGATCTATTTTCTGACCCAGAGTGCAGCCCTGACTGGGCCAGAAAGATGAGAAGATGGACTGATGAACCTGACTGGTTCAGGGCCCATCTTCCCATCTTTCTGGTACTGCAACTACATGTTTTAGCGATATTCAGAGCCGTACCATACTGGCTTACTTTCACCCATGGCCTTAACTGCATGTCTTTTCTAGTAGGAAACTGGAGGATCTGGGGTAAATCTACACAGACACAGGGAGAACATGTAAACTTAACACAGAAAGACCAAGATCCACCATAAACTTCTAGAGGGGAACTGTCAGTGTTAACAACTGAACTAATGTGCTGCTGTCATAGTAGGACCCAACTGTATCACCATGGTAAGACCCAACAGTAACATGGTAGGTTCTAACATCACCATGGTAGTATGCACCAACACTATGGTAGGACCCGACATCACCATGATAGGACACATCACTATGGTAGAACCCCACATTACTATAGTAGGTCCTAGCATCATGATGGTAGGACCCAGTATCACCATGATAGGATGCAATATCACCATGGTAGGACCCAATATCACCATGATAGGACGCAACATCACTGGTGTAGGACACAACATCACTATGGTAGGACCCAATATCACTATGCTAGGACCCAACATCACCATGGTAGGACCCAACATCACCATGATAGGACGCAACATCACCGTGGTAGGTACTAGCATCACCATGGTAGGACGCAACATCACTGTGGTAGCACTGAAAATATCAGATTTTGTGCACTTTTATTTCCGTGGCATGGGTAAGAAGAGCCATGGACAAAGTGATGCTCCCATCATTCCTACCTCTTACTCCCACTGAGAAATGTGTGGCAGTATATGTTTTCTTGAAAATATACAGAAGATCATAAAATGTCATTGAGGAGTGCATTACAGTGTGAGTTGGCATAAAATCTGTTTGACAAATTGGATTCTCCTCATGATTTTATGTCAGTGCTGGAGAGCTGAAACTTTAATCCAATATTCAACGTGGCATGTTTGACTTCTTGGGATCTCTGCGCTGCTGTGAAAACACAGTTCAACATGAATTTGTGATGACCCCCCCTGACAGGCTGCAGCTTGTTAAGAGGTTGAAAATGTGAGTTCATCCCCAAACTTTACAGGGTGAACTTTCTTTACTGAATCTGAAATTTCATCACTACCTCTTAACCTGCTGTGCTTCATTTTCTGTCTTTTTTTCCCTGAAAAAGACTTAATCTAATCGACATAGTGTCCTGCTGGGTGTTCCAGTGTCATTGGAGATGTTAGCAGAACTAATTATCACATTTATTCCTTACAATCACACAAACTCCCTCTCTGAAGTATCATGTCGCAGTCTTTAAAACGCCTCCCAAATGTTTTACATCTTGAGCAGGAGTGTCAAAATCTGTTTCATCCAGGGTCACATCATCACCAGGGTAACCATCAAAGGGCCAGTTATCCTTTTCATTCTCACCCAGCTGTGTGTTTCTTGACATGAAATAATATTGTAAAATCCCAAATATAAACAAAATATTAAAAAGTCTTTGTTGTAAAATGGTGAATTTTGCAAAATTGAGACTTTTGTTGTAAAATTGTGACTTTTTATTGTGAAATCACAATTATCACATTTTTCACTGTAATGTATTGAAACTGAATTGAATTAATTTGTCAAATATAAACTTTCATAACTTTTTGACATAAAATTATGTCCTTCATAAAATGTGACATTAACTTCAACTTTTTGTCCTAAATCATGACTTTTCACTGTTAAAACAGGGGAATATTACAAGATTGCATATTTTGTTGCTAAATATTTTGAAATTGTGACTTAAGTAAAATTGTGCAGTTGTTGTTTTGTTCTTTTGCATATAGTTGCGACTTCTTTGCAAACCAGCTACAATCTTCTTAATCTTAAGCAGTTACAGAATCAAAAGGACAGTCGCATTGATGACAAGAATTTCCTCTGAAAGTGTAAAGTATACGATTGTATTTGCACGCTTGTGCAGGCCGGATACCATGAAGTGGTGGCCAGATTTGGCCCACGGGCCTTGAATTGGACACACATGATCCAGAGGGACTAACATATTTCACATACTGGAGCTATGATTGATTGGATTTATATTCTGATACAAAACTCATAGCATGTGTTTGAGATGTTTTGGGGATATTGCTTGTTCCTTCCTTACACCGTCCGCCATCACACAACACTTCTCGACGTGGTTATTTCCTGTCCAACAGGAACACAAAGTGAGTTTTATAATTCAGCACATAGTTTTTTTTTACACACAAGGGCCAGTCAAACTGTCTTACATCAGGTTTGCATCAAGCTAAGGGAGAAAATTGCAATAATTAGTAAAACTAGGAAAGGAAAATGCAAGTTGAAGGAGAAAAAAAGTGACCAAAATTTCAATCCTGTTCACCTATTGTGCCAAGATTTACAATGAAGGTGATGCATGTCATATCATGTTCCTTAAACATGTGGGCTCATGTGTGCAAAATGTTTTGGAAAACAACCTGATCAAGCCCACATGCAGTTTTAATGATGGACTTGCAGCTCAACTAGATGCCTACTTCTTTTTTTTAAAATAACATGATGAATGATGCACCCAGTTCCTGGTATCTGGTTGCACTTTTATCCTTCCTGTGTGAGTGGTATTTAGAAGACAAGTCAATCTCTTCTCACTCCGGACCCCTGCAGAGAACGCCTCCTGCTGTTCAGAACTGAGCTGCTCACACAAACAAGCGATCACCACAAAAATCAGCACAGATGGACTCAAACACAGTAATAAATAAATGAACGTCATGTTCTCTGTTCGTAGAGTGAGCAGAATATGAAGATGTAGATCTGAGTGCCTTTTCCTTGAAAACCAATTCCAAAAGAAGTTTGTAAATAAAAACATTGATTTGCAAATGTCATAAACCCCATGTTTTATTCATAGAACATAGAAAACATGTAAAATGTTTAAAGCAACAGAACAGAACTTCACATCACCATGGTAGGACCCAACATCACCATGGTAGGACCCAACATCATCATGGCAGGACCCAACATCATCATGGTAGGACCCAACATCATCATAGAAAGACCCAACATCACCATGGTAGGACCCAACATAATTATAGAAGGAACCAACATCACCATGGTAGGACCCAACATCATCATGGTAGGACCCAACATCATCATGGCAGGACCCAACATCATCATAAAGGGACCCAACATCATCATTGTAGGACCCAACATCATCATAGAAGGACCCAACATCATCATGGTAGGACCCAACATAATCATAGAAGGAACCAACATCACCATGGTAAGACCCAACATCATCATAGAAGGACCCAACATCACCATGGTAGGACCCAACATAATCATAGAAGGAACCAACATCACCATGGTAGGACCCAACATCACCATAGGAGGAACCAACATCACCATGGCAGGACCCAACATCATCATAGGAGGAACCAACATCACCATGGTATAAACCAGGACCTGACATATGTACCAGTTGACTTTATTTGTTTGTACTTGAAATATTTAAATATATACTGTTGAATGAAATATGCAACTCATTGAATTCTGTTTTTACACAGGACCCCATTCTTTTGCATTCTCCAATGTTCTACAATATTCTCCAAATTCAAAGTTGAATATTCATGTCTGTCACGTGTAAAAAACACCTGTCAATGCCACTTTCTTCACACTGTCCTCTGCTCTTACTCCTGCTTTATCAAGCCTCTCCTCGTCCTCGAGTATGCAGCTTTCTTTTTCTTCTCCTCCCCCAGTTTTCAATTTGCAGTCTCTCTCACTTGTCTGGTTTCAATCTCGTACATGTGTTTGTGGAGTGGAAAAAACATGCCAAATGCACGTGTGAATTGCCGCTGTAATGACCTCTCAGTTTTACTGCCATTAAGCAAATCAGGCTCATATACTCTCACCTTCAGCCTCTGCGCTGGAAACCATTACAGTAAAATGCAGTGTTACACGCTCACCATGCACGTGTGGGTGTGTGTGTGTTGGGATTTGTCGGGACACATTGAGGTAATTTTCTGCTCTGAAACTCTGCCCTGATCTGAAAAGTCGTTGAAAATCCTGTAATTTCCAGATGAAAAACCTCCATGAACGTTTGGTCTGAGGTGCCTCTCCAGCACTTAGTCATGGCCATTAATCTGAGATGGACATTTCCAGGAGGACATCAGGTTGTCATCATCATGCTGCCATAATCTGGGCTCTTTAACTGACCAGTCCATCTAATATTAATACTGCCTGCCTTCATGAACGGTGGTAGATGAGCCATTTTTGTCAATAAATTAGATGTCACCAGCCTTTTTGGATCTCAACACTTGTAGAGCAGTAAAGGAGACATTATTTTACAAGTTGATGTGATGCCCAGAAGTTTCAGTGACTTATCTGTGGCAAATCTGGTGTTTAGTCAGAAACAACTCCATTATCAACGGTTTCCCTTCATCTTGCTCATGAAATCAGCATCACAGCTTTTGTTCTTGCTCACTTCAGAGACAGGAAATGCAGCGTGATCTTACTCTGCATGGATTTGAACTCTGGTCTGAACTGGTGTGAACTGGTCTGAACTGGTCTGAACTGATCAGCATCTGTGATGTCACAGGATCCAACATATCTGAACCACTCACCAAAGGACAGATTTTCAGCCTCAGGCCTCAACTAAGACACAGGATCATTTCAGACACCCAAAGATTGGTTTTCAAACCCATTTAGATTACATTAGATTAGATTAGATTAGATTAGATTTGATTAGATTAGGTAGAAATTTATTAATCCTGTTGGGAGGTTGCCTCAGGGAAATTAGGACTTTTCATTTGTCCTCTTCATACTGTTTCCCTTCAAGTTTCCATTACTTTTATTTATATATATATATAAATATCAGTTTGAATTTGAGGCCATTGCACATAAGCTACCATTCTAAACCACATGGTGGTGCTGCTTTCGCTGTTTGTCAACTGTCAAATAACAAAAGTAGATGTTGGAACTGAATGACATCATGTCCTAGCATTGGCATAGCCAATCAGAGGGTCCCCGCCCCACCCCCACCCCATCCAGAGTACCTTTCCTACCACAGGAACGTTTTTCAGACCTGCAGAGGTTCCTGAAAGCCTTTTAGCGGGAACGTCCTGGTAATGGAAACTGAAAAACTACCCAGAACACCTGTTAGTGGAAAAACAGATACCATGGCTGCAGTTACTGCAGAGATGATAAAGAACTTAAGGCCAGGGGTGAATGTGTCATCATAGTACCAGTCCTGATGTAAACCTATCGTATGTGACGACTGCTTAGAAAGGGAAAACACTTCCAGAAGGAGCTTCTGCTTTGGGGGTAAAGTGGAAAACTCTCCTTTGGTCACCCCTCAAATAGGATTTGGAAGGATATAGTGAATATCTCCAGAGAAGTACTCCTGATGGATGCTTCTCATCTCGCGTGTTTGAGGTTTGAAACGGGGGTGATGTTCAGAGAAACGAGTCCTCACCAGAATTTCTGTCAAAAGTCACAAACTGAAAGTCCGATTTAATCCTCCAACAAGGCTGAAGTGTGTTAATGTTTCCCCTGTTTCCTCTTCTCCTCCTGTCTGTTCCAGCATCATTATCCTCCAACAGCCCCCCCTCCCCACCACCACCACTGTTGCCTTTCGTTTTTGCTCACCGCTTTTTTATGGGTTCATTTCAAAAACCAGAACATGTTTTTCAGCCTAATTTCAGCCTCCTGAAAGCACATTTATCACGTTTATTATTTCAGCCTTTTCACTGGGAATAAAGCTCCATTCAGGCAGACGCTCCTGCTGCTGTGTGAGGGTCTGCAGGTTGAATAGTGCTCCCCCCACCTCCCCCCAGTCCTGTTCATTTATCAACCCAACATCTCTTCAGATAATGAGCTGAGCTGCAGAACAAAGCACGCAAGGTCGTGTCCGAGATGAACGCACCGACATCCGTGCTGTTTTTCATGTGGCTGCGTGGTGCGTTCACGTGCTCAGTTGTTGTGTTGAGGTGGCGTGTTAACGGTTTTCAGATGGATCCGGGACATTTAAACAACTTTCTCTTGTGTGAGAGCATGGACCATGCGGAGCGTTGTCTTCCTCTTTGACGAGAAGACTTTTACTGAGATCACACTGTGCGATTTCGATGGTCAGTAGTTTTAAAAATGCTCCATCGGTCGATGACGCTGCATTTAGATCCTGAAACGCACCTTTTCATTTTTGTACCAAAGCTGTCATGGAAATGAGCATTGACCTTATGTTAGAAAGAAAGAAAGAAAGAAAGACATGGAACGCTTTCTGATGACTCATAACTGAGATTATAATTTATCATAACACTGAAGATGAGTCAGAAAAAAAGAGAAAGGTCTGATAGATAAGAGCCACATCTGGACAGATGTAGGGTCTGAAAACAAGTCATGGGACCTCCTGAACCAGGAGGACCAGCTGCTGGTTCTCAAACGGCCTCGTTGTTGTAGCTGGTTATCGCTTCAGCCAATCAGAGCAGTGAACAAGATGACGCACACTAGCCAACAGGAGGATGTCGGAGAGAGACTGGATTTAAACGATTGCTGGGGGTTTCCAGTTTTGCAAAAGTCACATTTTTACATTAAAAAAGTTTATTTTCCCAATCAAAATACGTCATTCTACAAAAGCCATGATGAACACCACAAAATAGGGAATTTCATTCAAAATATTTACAAAAATCGGCTTTTTATGTCAAAGTTGATATATTGCCAAACCTACAATTTTGAAAAATTCCTGATTTTGAGACAAAGCTGGTTTAAATTATTCAAAATGTGAAACACTTTGGAAAAGACATAAGAATTTTTATTTTTATTTCTGAAGACATTTATTTATTTTTATTTAACAGATTTGTTTTTGTATTAAAACAGAAAAATGGCCTGAGTTCCTGAAAAGTCACTGCACAACGTTTACGGCATTTATGACTTGAATAAGAGTAATCAATACAGGAACTGTTACATTTCTACAGTCTCACAGTCACAGTTGGCGCTTTGCAGGCCTCCGTGATTCAGCGGAGGGTAGCGTAACGGTGCGTCCACATTCCTGGGAGGTTTTCATGTGCTTCCACTTCGTGGAAACAAAGGGAGCTGAAGGAAAAGCGCCGTGTCACTTCTCTACTGGAGTTGGTTTCCTCGAAGTTTTAGGATTTCTAGCTGTTTTTTCTTTTTTACAGCGTAGTCTTCTTCCCACACACACTTACCTGCTGGCTGACGAGCATACTGTCGCTCAGTGAGGTGACTTCACTTTGTAGTCAGAATATCTGTCAGACTCGGAGCAGATGGATCGACTGCTCTGCTCCGCCCACACGCCGCTTCACCTCAACCAAAGCTAATTGGTTTATTTGCGCACACAAACTGCACACAAAGTACACAAACACCACTTCAATCCAGTTTTCCTCCGGCAGCAGCAGGTCGAGCATGAAGAGTTTCTGCAGCAGACACACACATTAACACGTTTTTTTTTTCTTTTTTCATCCCAAACAGGTAATAGCGTCATTTTTCAGAGCAGAGCCAGCGTCCCCCGCCAGTTCGGCGCTCATTAATCTCCCTAATGGAGAAGTAAGCGATCGGAAATACAGGCCGCGATCGTGTTTCCTCGTTCAGGGTTGAAGGCTTTCAGTTGCAAATTCTGGGCTGCTTTTGTTCGCCGCTTTTGTTCTTTTTCTCGCTCTTTGTCGGTTTTCTGACGTCGCCTGATTGGGCTGTCAATGGGCAACATTTCACAGGAAGTGCAAGTGGAGGCCTGAAGAGGTCAGGGCGGAAATAATCTTCAATCACGGTGAACACGGGGCAGGAGCAGTCATGGATGAGCCTGTGAGCGAGCCGATAAACGTTAGCGCCTTTCAGCGACGTGTCATGTCTGAAACTAAATGAACCCAGAAAGCTCTCTCTGCTCGTCTTTTAGTTGGTACTTATCTCTGACTCCTCTGCTCCCTGCCATTGTGTCGTGACAGTGTCTGCATCCTGCTTTGATGTCGGTTTCCACAGTCCTCCAAACACACTTTCAGCTTGGAAAGAAAATTTTTAACAACATTGAAGGAAAAAAAAAATCAATACAAGCAAAGTGAAAAACTGGATTTGAAGCACAACCACAAGAAGTTCAGCCAAAGTTGAGGGTGACTGACACCAAATAAGATGCTCCTGCATGAAAGCCATCCTGCCCTGCCGTGATTGGTCTGGTACTGCCTGTACCGCTGAAAATGGCTGTGACTGGGAGACGGACCAAACCCGTCTCATAGACGCTCTGCAAACTGAAGAACCACCTGATACACAGGTTTTTTGAAAATGTGTGACTTAGTCCTGCTTTCAGCTCGTCTGGTCCTGGTTTCAGCTCCTCTGGTCCTGGTTTCAGCTCGTCTGGTCCTGGTTTCAGCTCCTCTAGTCCTGGTTTCAGCTCCTCTGGTCCTGGTTTCAGCTCGTCTGGTCCTGGTTTCAGCTCCCCTAGTCCTGCTTTCAGCTCCTCTAGTCCTGGTTTCAGCTCCTCTGGTCCTGCTTTCAGCTCCGCTGGTTCTGGTTTCAGCTCCTCTAATCCAGGTTTTAGCTCCCCTAGTCCTGGTTTCAACTGCTCTGGTTTTGGTTCCAGCTCCTCTGGTTCTGGTTCCAGCTCCTCTGGTCCTGCTTTCAGGTTATCACATCTACACATTTCATGGTGGAAACCGTAGGGGTGTGACAGAATAGAAATTTGAACCGAACCATTTAGGTTGGTTGTCTGTGGTTCGGTACACGGCTGTGCTCGTAACGGTCCGTTTTCACGTGTTTATGTTCTGCAGAG
>JBAMYA010009136.1:0-17748 GCA_037176975.1 Arrhamphus sclerolepis | reverse complement strand
TATATATGTGTGTGTGTATATATGTATGTATATGTATATGTACAAAATGTTTCCAGACAGTTTTGTTACCTTTCACACATTAAGCATCTCTTTTTCAGGGGTCCCTCACACACATCATGCCACTGACAGAAAACACCTGACAGATATGTAACACATACGATGATCTTTGGTTATTGATAATATGAATGTGTCCACTCTCATGCAGTTATGCAGTAGCGCCCTCATTCTGTCAGTCCTGCTGCTCTTTAAGCTCTCATCCTTCCTCTCCTTCTGTACCTCAGTTTCTCTATTATCTCTACTGTACTCGCGCAACTATATTTCCCTGATCTTTGTCCTCACTGAACTGGAGCATTTCTTTTGACTTTAAACAAAACCAGATCCGAGGTGATGGGCCGTGCTCTGTTAGAAAAGGCTGATAGGAGGGGGTGGACAGTTTTGGCCAGATTCTTGTCAGCACACATACCACCGCTCACCGCCTGAGGACAAGCATGTCATTCTTAATAACATGTTGCGTTAGACTGTGTGCTCCTGTGTGTATTTATATGCGTCAGTTACATGTGTTGAAATCATCTATATGTGCTTGCGCTTGTATTTGCGAAAACTGTTTGTCATCATGATGTCACCTTGTGGCCGTTGGCATTAAAAATATACCCCTGCATGGTTTCTGAGCCATTGCTTTTTCTATGACACACTAATTGTTCAACGGCCTTTGTATTTCTTCTCAGATGTCCATTAAGTAAAGATTGGAGTTAAACATTTACTATTACACACAGCTGTATGAGGTGTAACAAACATGATGACATTTAAACAGTTCTGTCTTAGTTCTCTTCCTTTGTGTCGCTGTTCTGTTTTATTCTTTTGTTTTGTGCATCTTCTGGGTGTGTTTTAGACTAGCTGTGATTTTCTTCAGCTGCCCTTACGAAGCCTGTGTTCTTCGTTTGCCTTATTTCCTGTTTTCTGTTAGCTTGTTTACTTTATCTCCTGTTTTTTTCTTTTGTTTTTTTTCTGACAGTGTAATTCATTTTTAATCTTGTATACCTCTGTGTTTGACTTCCTTTGTTGGGCCTCTGTCCTGATTGCTAACACCTATGTGTTGTTCGCCTTTAGCATCTATCAGTGTAAATGTCTATGTCACCTGCCTTTGAAAGGTAAATGATTTGCACTTATGTAGCAACTTTTTAACCTCAGTCTCTTATGTAAAGCACTTTGTGTTTCACACAAACACACTGACACAACAGCACTTCTACATATAACATTCACTTTATATTCAGCAGCAGATTACTACTTGCTGTACCCTTCAGGATCCAGTGTCCTGACCAAAGATAAGTCTATGGACTTATTGACCAGTCTTCCAGGTGGAGACTGGTTCCCTGCCAGTTAATGTTTTTGGTTGTTGGTACTGGGATATCCTGCAGTGGCTCTGATTTTGGATTAAATGGTCCCCTGAGTCCTGACGCTTGCAATGTGGAAGCTGATATTCAGTGTACAAGTAAGTAGTATCATCAAATCACTGTGATACATTCAATTAGTAAAGCTGAGAAGTAAATGAGAAATGAAAGGTTTTGATTCAGATGCTGCTTTTCAGTTCCTCTTGCTCCATTTGTCTTCTGCATGTGACAAAGGTGGCTAATATTTCTCTACGTTATCGTCCCATTTCTGTTCAGTAACCAACACTGTTTATTACTGCCACCTTCTAATGACAGTTTATATTGTGTCCCACATTGCTTATTAGCTCAAAATCAGCTAATAGCAACTTTGATACGGCCTAATCTGTAAATTCTTTTATTAGGATTGAAATATATGAACCAACCATATCTTTGCACTCCAACAGATAATGCACCTCTTGTTCCCGTACTAGAAAGGTGCTAAAAATATTATATGTTGTTGATGATAATATTTTTAATGTTGTCTCAGGATTTTCAAGGTGTTCTTTTTTAGAAATATGGAAGTTGTCAGTGTGAAGTAAACCAGATGACTTAAGAGACTGGAAAGTGTGTAGTGCAATGGCAAAGGTGCATAAGACATTTCACTTCTTCTGTTGGCACTTTTTTCTTTTTTCTCTCTCTAAATTACAGTTATGCTCTGCTAGTTTCCAAACTGAGGCTAACTGCAACAACAAAAAAAGTTATAGATATATGCAACAGTGATGTTTCCAGTTTACCAAAAGTGAACTTTCTAAAAGTCTACAAAGTTGAACTCAGCATGAATCATTCTGGATTTCCAGTGTCAGAAAAGAGCTGTTGTACTGAAGGAGAACTCATGTGACATTTTTAGTTCACGTCTACAGAGATTGGTTTTAGTTTTAAAGATGTCAGTTTTGCGCTGCATCGCCGTTGTTCCCTACCCTGCCTGTCATTCAGCACCATGGATAGAAAATCATAAGTTCAATAAAAAGGTACCAGTTTTAAAAACGCTGCACTTCTACAACACTAAAGATTTCTGCTCACTCTCTGATCTCCCTCTTTGAATTTTAATAGGTCGGTATAGACTTCACAGCTTCTAATGGGAACCCCCGAGAGCCGTCCTCCCTCCACTACATCAACCCACTGGGCAGCAACGAGTACCTCTCTGCCATTTTAGCTGTTGGACAAATCATACAGGACTATGATACGTGAGTAATGCAAGCAACCTTTCCTGTTCTTATATTATCAGTCAGTTAAAATAGAGTACTTCACTTTTTACATTTTTTGTGCAACACTAAAGCGAAGTGCATTACCATGAAAGAGGTTAATGTAGCTGGTTGGTATATTATATATGAGCTTGGGATCATCACTTGTGTGGTCCTAGCATAAAATGGACCAAAGCCAAATGACAACAAAGGTGCCACTTTAAAAGGAGTCTCTGTTGTGAAAAAAACTTTATATTTATTAATTTATCTACATTTATCTATATCTCTAAGCCTGACTGAAAGTAGAGACATGACATTTTCTAGGTTTTAGTGAAGATTAATAGAGGAGAGTCCTTCCTCTGACCAGCACGGAGGAACCTTTTAGCTACTTTATCCACATCACGTCAACCATGAAGGGGCAGATGTGTAGCGTTCTTGCTTTGGATATATGTTATTTACACCCTGCAGCATGGCAGGAGTACACCACACTTGTTTGAAGGTAATTATGAATTATCTGTATGTGGTCGTGTCCACAAAAACAAACAAACAAAAAAAAACAATTGCAGTGCGTTACTGCTTCCTAGCACCAGTTATGGTAGTCAGGTAGCCTCTAGCTGCTACACGCCAGGGGTCATGCAGCATGCTGCAGATGATGGTGAATGGCCCCATAGAATACAATAGCATAAAACAATGAGAAATAGTTATATAGAAGAATACCAAAAGGAAAATTGTGCATAGGGCTGTTGTTGTTGTCCTTGAAGCTCCTCAGGAAGTCCATGTTTTATCACAGAGGAACAAATTGTACACTCCTCTGTTTACTTATGAAGACCATAAGTCACTATTAAAATCCGTTATCTGTAAAATTTATTTCAGCTATAGTTACCATCACTGAGCTCTGTGGGCAGAACTAAAGTGGTGTATGAGTTCCCTAATACACATTATAATCCCATCATTCAGTCAACCACCACAGAGCTTCAGTGTGAGCATCACTGGTTCACATATCGCACACATTTTCCATTTTTGCTTCACATGCTAAAAATAAAAATACTGAACAGAATAACATCACCAACATGCATTTTGAAAAATCACTTGGTAAATACATATTTGGGAGGAAATAAGTGACCCTAACCCCTTATTTTCTTAATGAGAAACCATTTGTCTACAGTCAGTTTTCCACCAGCTCTCTGCTGGCTCTTCTGTAAACGTCTGAGTGTGTTTCTATGAGAACAAGGTAACAGGATTTCTTCTGCTGTCTAAATCCAGCTTGCTGCATTTATATGGAGAGAAAAAAAAAGATTGTACAAGAGTTCCAATCTGTTGTCATGGTTTCCCCTTCAGCGACAAAATGTTTCCTGCTCTGGGATTTGGAGCCCAACTCCCACCAGACTGGAAGGTACGTATGTTTATAGTGATGCGGTTTGTGTGTTCACGTGCGCGATGTTGATGTATGAGGCAAAAAGAAAGGAGAGAGATATTTGGGTTGTGGTCTCCAAACTTACATTTAATGAAAGCCTTTATTGTACATGTTGCCCATGCATTTTGACAGTTTACATTGTTAGCATGATGAGTGCACATTAAGATGATTACACAACTGTCAGCCCATTTGTGTTGCCGTAGCACTGAACTGATGAAAAGGACAAAGAAGCAGTGCTCAGAGGGAGGGTGAGAGGTGGAAGGTGTGAGAGGAGTGGACAGTGTTTCTTAAAGCTATTTTAAGGATGAGCATGTGATTCATGTTTTCGTCTTTGCAGGTGTCACATGAATTTGCCATCAACTTTAACCCCACCAACCCCTTCTGCTCAGGTGAAGTGTTGTGTTACAGCTACTATGTTTGCACTCTATCTTGTTGTCTTTTTTGTAAAAAAAAAACAAAACAAACAACTTATTTTCATAAGTAGGTGGGCTAGGTATTACAGATGTAGATACTCATCATTATCATATCTTTACTCTTAGGCAGGTTTTGCCAGATTTTATTTATTAAAGGGAGTCAAATTTAATGAATGTGGCCGAGGGAGTTGGGAGTTTATATGTCATTATAGTTATTCTGATTTCTAACAGCAATAAATCAGTTCTACAGTATTTTACATACCTACAGTACAACTCATCACATAAATGCAGAATGGTAATCAGCAGAAGTCTGCAACATTTTCTGAAGTTAATTTATCAAACAACTGTTTCTTATATTCTGCATCTGTATTTTCCATTTTTTATCCTTCACTTCTCTTTTAAAGCTGAACAGGAGAAAATCTGATACATTTACACATTTTAAATCCAGCGTTAAGTCTTTTTTCCAGGGTAAGATTGAAGATTTATAAATATATGCAGCACAAGCAGGAAAAAAAGAATAAATAAATAATCAGAAATTAAAATAAGATAGATAATTGTTAATTTGCACACAACTTAAATTGTATGTTTATATTTATTTTTTGTTGCTCTAAGCAGGAAGTGCGCTTACAACCAACTTGCTTGTTAACTAGGAACTAACATAGCTTAGCGTCTTCCAGTCCTGGTCTTGTGGAAGCGCTGTAGCAGGGCAGCATCTAAAAATTGCAGGGAAGTGGGGGTCTGGGCCCAGGACGGAGAAACACTAGTGTAGCTGATCTCCTGTTTTGTGTTTTTTTTTTAAAAAAAAAAAAAAAAAAAAACAGTCAAAACAACATGCTGGTGAAATACTCAGAGGACAAGGAGACGGGAAAGGGTAGGATGGAGCCATAATACACTAACTCTTGAGTGTAAAACTTATAATGTTAACTAAGGCTATGTCCACACTTGCTCATTTTCATTTTCAAAAATAGCCAAAACAGTAGACTGTCTGTAAATGTTACCCTCACCCCTGTAATGAACTGTGGTTAGTGAGCGAAAGAATGAGAACGCAGATACAGCCACAACAGCGCAATTATGTTGCACCTTTCTGGTCCATGGTTGCTTTTAAGCAGCTGAAATGGACTCTCTTAGAGAGAGGATGAGAAGCAAAGTCTTCCAGGGGAGACTCAGAGAGGAGTCGCTGTTGCTCCACATTGAGAGGAGCCAGTTGAGGTGGTTCAGGTATCTGGTGAGGATGCATCCTGGACGCAGCCCTGGAGAGTTGTTTAGGTTCGTTCAGGTGAAGGCCCTGGGCCAGACCCTGGACACGCCAGAGAGATTATGTTTCTCAGCTGGCTTGGGAACACCTTGGTGGGGATGAAGGAGGTGCTGGGGAGGGAGGTCTGGGTCTCTGCGCTCAAGACGCTGCCCTGAACTCGGATAGGTAGAGGTTGATGGATGGATGGATGGATGGATGGATGGAAATATATGTGTTAAATACATAAATTCATACTCGGTCCTCTGCTGCAGATACAAAACACTGACTGTAATTCTTAGTCATCCTTGTTTCAAGGTCAAAACATGAAGTTATCTTCAGAACAGAAGCACAGCAGGCTGTTTTTAGGAAATCTGCCTCCACAAATACCCTTTTGGTTTGAAGTTACTAGTTCTTCTTGGCTCATACAGCCTCCAGTTTATTCCAAGTTCGATTTCCAGAGTGAAATATAAGAAAATCTGAAATGTTGCAATCATCAAGTGCTGCTGTAACATTTTTTTTAATTACTGTATAACTTATATGAAGTGCAAAATGTTACATTCCAAATACAGGTAACCATTGCATGTGTACATTTGGAGGAGGAGGGGTTGGGGGGTGACAGTCCGATGGGGGGCAAGAGGCTCGCTCCCGCCCAGTAGGCACAGTACAGAGGGCAGAGCTTCCCCATATGCCACCCAGCCACGGGGTCACCACATCTCATAGGGACACTGGAATCCCCGCCTAGAGGCCAGGTGTTGGCATGACAACAGCCACTGAAGTATGCCCGCAGCAACCCCCCTACGATGACCTCCACCATCACATCAAAGCTGGCCCCCTTAGCACCAGCTTTTATAGAAGTTAATGTTTTCTTGATTTTAGCTTTACACAGTTTCACCTTGTGACAAACATCTGTTTATCTTCATCTTTATGTCTCAAACTTGTCCTTCCATTTGTCCCTGTCATTTCACACCCAGGTGTGGAGGGCATTGCCCAGGCATACTCTGCCTGCCTCCCTCACATTCGTTTCTACGGTCCCACAAACTTTGCTCCAATCATCAACCATGTAGCACGCTTCGCCGCCCAGGCCCTTCAGCAAGAGAAAGCAGCGGTAGGTTCAACAATTTACCAGATTTTCTGTCATTCATTCTTTTCATTTCTCCAAAGCTGAGACACGAGGTGCAACGTATAAAAGCATAAGCACATATAAAGGTAGTGTTTCAGACTCAGCTGATCTCTGATGTGTGTAAAAAGACAAATGTTGATGGGTTGTCTGCTGCTGAAACTGAGCCCACGTTTGACCACAGCCAAGTAAGACTGCAATCAGTTGCATTATGTTCCCTGTAGACCCAGCAGCAGCACCCAGTGTGATTGGTTTTAATTTAGTTTTTTTTTTCTTTTTCCTAAACAACCAGGTAATATTACCATGATTTACATGTTGCAGCATGCGTGTTTACTATTCTCAAAACATTTTTTTTTTTTAAATATGTAGGTATTTATACTAAATTTAATATTTTTTTATGATTTATGAAATGCAAATTTAACATTTACATGTCACAAAGTTTTTTTCTATTGAACAACTTGTGTTTCTACTTGTAGAGATGTTTCAGGTCTGTTTGAGTCAGCTGGCTGGTGCAGGCTTCAGCTTTTACAGTTGCTTTGGTGAATGATGTAACATTTACATTTCTGTTTAAAAGTTGATAGTTTTGCCTTGAATGTGCTGCTGTCCATTTATTTCACATGTTTCTGTTCGAGCGCTGGCTCACCAGAGGTTTCCAGTAATCAGGGCATGTCTCTACCCTGTCACTCTTCCATTACAAACTATGACAGTCAAATCTGAATGTTTTGGTTTGAATTTCAACTCTACATGTATCTCATACATTTAATTGAGTATGTCAATATACATAACTTCTTGCATCTCAGGCTTTCTGAAAAGGTTGGGACACCAAAGTTTTTACCAACTTTAATGTTGCCATACCTTTCAACAATGGTTTAAAGGTGCTCTGGTTCCCAAAATACCAAGCCATGAAGTGTTTCGGTTTATTGTCCCTGCAAACTTGTTTTAAGCCGCAGCAGGACAGGGCCATTTTTCCTTTCCCAGTTCTCCACATTCTCTGTTGGAAGCAGGTCAGGACTGAAGGAAGGCCACTCGAGTACCTTCTTCTTCCTCAGCCATGCCTTTGTGTTGTTCAGTTCAGTTCAATTCAGTTTTATTTATACCGTATATTACAACACAAGTTGTCTCTAGACGCATCACAGAAACCCAGAGCATGACCTTCAAGCACATGGCAAGAAAAACTCCCTCTTGGGAAGAAACCTTGAGCAGGTTTACATGGGGGACCCTCCTGACAAAGGCCAGCCGAGCGGAGGAAGAATAGATGATGGAGACATTAGAGAGAGGACAAAGAGAGAAGAGGCACACATATAACGGTGTGGTGGTTAGAGGGTCGAACTGCAGGTCGGCCTGTTAGTTGGTGTCTTACAGTGGCATCTAGTTGTACCAGTAAGTGTAAGTAGGCCCAGTATTGTGACCTGAAAGTTTATCTTCCATTATAAATAACAGGTACAGACTGAGGGGTCAGAGGTCGTGGGTTCTAGGGTTACCTTTATTCTTTTGCCCTTTATGCAATGGAATGCACTCCAAATGATGCACTCCAAAAGGGGAAATATGCAGTTCCCTTCCAATCTTTCTTTGAGGACAGTTGTGTTTAAACTCTTCTATTTGTTTAAAAAGGTGGAGGTTTTCCGCCTTGTCTTTGCTCAGAGACTTGCTCCTTCATTGACACTGCATTTAAATCAATATTACAGTCACCTGTTTTATCCCAAAAAACAAATCACAATTTTTCTTTCACATCCTAAAAAGTACGATAAGCATATAGGTTTTAGGACAGTGTTTTAGACGGGAAATTTTGATAAATTAAAACAGTAAAGATTAAAATATCACACTCAAGGTTCCACGGTGCTGTTCAAACTGTCCAGTGTGATAAAAGCATTGCCAAGGGGTCCTCAACAAGTGTCTTCATGTGGTGAATTCAGCTAATATGCAAACCAAGAAATCAACTGGGACAGCAGAACAGCAGAACAACAAAATATAATCTATGCCTGTGTGCCTTTCTCGTCAACTTTAAAGTTACTTGAAAACAGGTTGTTTATGACTCCGTTTATGACTTACAAATTGAAGCTATATAACTAGTGTGGCAGTAGTTTCAACACAGCCTTTTGAAACTGTACATCCAAAGATTAAATATACAAGAAAAGACAATCATAAGTTTGAAAACACAATTTCGGTTGTTTCATTTCATAATATCCCACTGCTTCTTTTCAAAGTGATGTAGATCCTGATCTTCTTGGCTAAAGGCGTTGGCTTTTTTCCTTGGTGAACAATAATTTCACTGTTCACAAACTATATAGTGGTATGCTTTTGATTCTTGCAATTTATCTTTTCACATTAGGTCCATCAAATTGCTCTTAGTTTTTTCTCGATCTGTGTATTTTGATGTCAGTTTTAATGTTCTATTCCTGCCCTGTTTCTCTAAGTGTAGCTTCTGATATGCCGTTTTGCCTTTATTTGCACTCTTTCTGTTGTATCTCACTGACTTTATTCTGTGCTTCCTTTTCCTTTTTGGTGCAATGGTCATATTCTTTTTACCATCATGCTTAAGGGCAACTCATACGAAAGGATGGTAGAAGAGCAGGTCTGTCGAGGGATATTGTACTTTAATTTATCTGCTCTTACAGCTGATGATCAAACAGGTGTGCACCTCTGTTGGCTCTGGTGTATGAGAGTGACACTGAGGAAGAAGTCCGCTCTTCTGTTTCTTTTCACTTTGTAGCTCAGATAATGCCTGTGCTTTGCACACATCTTTGGCTTTGATAGTATGATATGAAAGTGTCAGCCATCTCATTTTCTCCTTTAAAGCCAGTGGCGTGACTCATGGGATGGGCCACGCCACTGGAAGACTGCCATGCGGCTTTGAACATGCTTTCTTTTTCTCCTCTGAATGAACTATGATGAATTTAGTTTAGTTTAGTTTAGTTTTTTAATCTACTATAACAGCCACTAGAATGTAAAATACAACACTTTACAGGTCTTGTTTACCACTAAAAGTCAGCTGCTCAGCACGTCTCTTTTATATACGTAAACAATCGCTAGCCTTGTGCTTGTTGTGTGCGTCAGTATCAAACATCCAGACTGCAGAAACCAGGGATCTGAGAATTGATCTTTTGATTGGTGTATGACTGCACGACCTTCTGAACCACAGCGACCTGACACGGCTACTGGGCTCAGCCTCTCGAAAATGCTGTTACTTTCTTCACATCAGAACACTTTACAGAAACACACAGTCCAAGACCAGACCTGAATCCTATCCAGAATCTGAAGAGGGAACAAAACAATGTTGTGATCTGGATATCTTTAATAAAGATACCTTTAAAATCCCTCTGGAGACATGTTTTTTGGATCGGGGCTTTGTTGTGACAGACAGACTTGTGTGGTTCAGGCCTCAGGGCCATAATGATGAGTTAATAATAATGATAATAATGAGTTAAATGCTTCTTGTGAGTTCTCTCAAGGCAATCATCTAGCGCAGTAAAAAGGATGAAATGAAGATGTGGTGGTAGGATGTGGTTCTGCTCAGCTGGAGAGGGGAGGTGACAATGGAGGTGGTCCCTCCATTGAAGTAGCAGCATCCTTACAAGGGGGAAGATCAGCAGCCAGACTTGATACCACTGTGTGTGTGTGTGTGTGTGTGTGTGTGTGTGTGTGTGTGTGTGTGTGTGTGTGTGTGTGTGTGTGTGTGTGTGTGTCTGCGTATGTGCATGCGAGAGTGAAAATGAGAGTGAGAACTATTGGGTTTAGAAATAAACCAGCACGCAAGCTGTCAACCTGTTGTGGAGTGTTTCATGCTGACTAATTTCCTAGTAGCTGGTACATGCTACAAGTGGCACCTGAGCCGCTGCGTCACCTTCCCACTGCAGCTGACCAGAGCCCCGCCCCCCCACCACCCCCACAGAAGACTATCAAGCAGTCAGCAGAGGCTACATACTTTTAGTTGCAGATTATACCCTTGCCAAAGCTGGCTGCCAATCTAACACCAATGATAAACCAGTGCTGGTAACTCAGCAGCAGTGATGAAGGACAGTGAAGCTACCAGTCAAACCTGGGTGGTAACTCATATACAATATATCGCCAAAAATATTCTCTCACCTGCCTTGACTCACATATGACCTTAACTGACATCCCATTCTTCATCCATAGGGTTCAATATGACATGGGTCCACCCTTTGGAACTACAACAGTTTCAATTATTCTGGGAAGACTGGAAAGCCCAATTTCAGCCCGGCATTATTCAAAAGTCAGACACACAAAGCACACACACACTTTTGCTGAGAGAGGAAGCGTCAAGGCCAGACTTGGTCACCAGTTATTCAGTATCTCTCGTCTGATATTTCCTCCCATCTTTGCCTCCTCTAAAAGGAACATAGCAGTCATAGGGCTTTATTCACCAGTTCCATATCCTCATTTATGAAATGGCATGTGATTGTCCAATAAATATTCCTCTGTCCACATGTCTGTAGTGTACTGTACAGTGCCATCCTTCAACAAAGTCTTCAGTGTCTGTACTAAAGCTTCTCTCTTTTCTTCTGCACCTTTTCGCAGTTGTCACATGGCTGGGAATAAGTGGAACCCTCCCATACACAGCCTTAACATTAATTAGTTCTTGCCCCAGCTCTTCAAACTCTTAATCATGTATGATATTAAAAGGCCTCATGTCTTTACAGCAAAAGCTGACACACTTCTCCATCGCTGTTTGTTCCACCTTTGCGGGGCCGTATTTTGATGCTGTAACAAACGCTTTGATTGTAGGTTGATCCTGGCCACTGGCAGGTCTTGGACAGCTTCGATCAACAAGCCTCATCAGCCTGTCATTTTGCTGTCATACTTAAACAGAGTCACATCTTTTGCATTGTACACAACCCACTGGTTCATCATTGGCATTATGTACAAGTTTTCCACACCTCAGACTGCTTTTGTTGTTGGTGCAACCAAAACATATTAATTAGTGGCAGGCCTCCGTTTCACCTCCTCAGCTTCCATTTTCACATCTTTTTCGTGCTAATCGAAATGCATCATCCGACTGCTCAAGGCCAAGCCCAGCCCCAGCCCGTGGACAATGATAGAAATTAAGCCCAAACCCGGCCCGAGCTGTCGGGTCCCGTCAGGTTCAGGCAAAGATCTTCAGCTCTACAACACACTAAACCCGTTATAAAAAGCAGCAGAAAGATACTGCACTTTCCCTTCATGGAAAGAGAAAACAAGGACCTACCAGTTCCTGTCACACCAAAAAGAGAAAAAAACGGAAAAAAAGCATGACTTCCCACCACCAAACACTGTGAAGGACAAGCTCGTCTCTTTCCGTGAAATTGATTTGTAATCTTAACACATTAAGTGCTTCCACCACATAATGTATTGTTCAGATGTTCTTCTCATTCCACATATTCTGTGATGAAAGCCTGTTATGTGTAAAGATATGTGGCACTCCCAGAAGCTTTGAATCTACAGGCTTTAAACAAATGGTACATGCTCCAGATGCATGTCTCCTACATACTGTATATCAGCAGTGAGTGCAGTAGCTGGGAATCATTATGCTCCCACAGTGCTTTTTGTCCCTAATTGTACCCTGTCACCCTGTGGAGAACAAATACGCACAAAGGATTGCACTCGTTTGTGTGATGTGTGCCAGAATCCTTTTGTTTACGTAAGGAAATGATTGCAGACCTTTTCTTGTTTTATATTAAAGCAAGTTCAAACATAGGAAGGAGTAATAAACAATGAGATGTGACAGCTGCAGCGCGATTGTGTGCGGACCACTTGCTGAGAAAGCAGTTGGAGAAAGTGGGTGGGGAAGTTTCAGGCTGCACAAATTTGTCAGTGCTTCTCCTTAGCGCTTCTGTTCCTCACATAATGAAAAGAACCTGCAGACTGTGTGAGCACATGCAACCACACACATAGTGACACACACACTCAGACTGCAGGCCATTTGAGTCTGAGTGTGTCTCGGTGTGTGAGTGACCCGGTCTGTCTGTGTGATAATGATTCTCTAATGAGCACCACTGCTGGTACATTAAAGAGACAGACTTCAGAGCCCTCCCTGTGCTGTGTGTGTCTGTCTGCATGTCGCATGGAAGTTTGATTTTCCTCCGAATAAAAACAGTGTGCGCCTTGACTTTGTTCTCCTCACAAGACAACCATATTCATTGCTGTCTATAGAGTTTATATCTGTTTTTTTGTCAAAGAGAGAACAGCGATACAACACAGAGCATACTAAATATTAAAAAAAAGGTGAGCTCATGCCTGTTGTTTCATTGTTTTGGGTCACTATTACAGCTCTGACAGCCATGCAATGCAAACAAACAACGTTAGAAAGGAGCTCCTGCAGACAGAAGAAGTTTTAGTGTCATGGTTTGGGGTTTAGTTCTGGGTTTTTTCATTGTTGGTGTTTTGGATCTTTGTTTTCTTCTCGTTGACCGTTTCTGTCAGTTTTACTTCCTGTTTTATTTTGAAGTTCTGTCTGTGTCTAGTTATATTCTGTTTGACCGTCCTGATCCTCGTTCCCCTGATGCATTTCACCTGTGTCTCGTGAGCTCCTTCTCCTATATATTGTCCTGGCTGTCTGTCTGTCCCTCCTTGCTGGTCTGTACTGTTTGCTCCCTGTGTTCATGCCTGGATTTAGTTTGTGTTTTTGCCTCGCTTTGTTTTGAGTTCTTTGGTTCCAGTTCTTTTGTATTTTCCTCCTGTGGCAGCGTTTTTGGTTTTCTTGTTATTAAACATCAGTTTTTGGATTACCTGCCTCCCGCCTGCTCTCCTGCATCTGGGTCTTCCACTGCACCCCCACCTCATGAGGTTTAGATTATATAGAGATTTCATACAGCAGTTACACCAAGGATGGAGCTTAAAGAAAGGAAACACCAAACCAAATGAATATTTGAGCCCCGTTTCTGCCGGGCATGTGTATATGCATCTGTACTCTGTTCACAACTTGTTTCCAAAAGAACTTTGTTTGGTGTCACACAAGGAGCAGAAGTCAACTTCGGGCATATTCAGTTGTCTCGATACCACGCTAGCCCTGCTAACATATCTTTTCTGTGCTGAGCCATGTAAGAATTTAACACAGATTTTTATTTTCTCCCATGCCTGCATGTATGTAAGTGCATTTTATCAGCTGAAAGTGGCATCTTTGTTTTTTGTTTGTGTTTGTAAATAAGAATGATAGATGAGACAGGATGAATGCCATATGCTTGCACAGTCTGTCTTCAGATTTGGCCATGAAACCTTTTGGCCTTTTTCCTCAAACTGTTAATACACATGCAGTTTGTGATGAACTGAGTCCAGCCAGTCAGAGCGTAGTTATATTTACAGACAAAAGTGAGTGCTGTGGTTCCCAGGTATTTCCTGCCATGCCCACCCCCTTCTTAGAAAGAAAGCATCCCAGGCCCACACCAGGACTGCAACAAATATGTTGAGTTTAACTCAAATTTGAACATAAATAAATAAATTAGGATCAAGACCATTCTTGTTCATGCTTTAAATTTGGTATTTTTGCATCATTGGGGGAAAAAAACTTGACTTTGCTCCTTCAGACTTCTTTATAAGAAAAAATAATCAAATTCAAACTGCACATTGTTAGGGCAAAAGTGAAAAACTATACTTCTTCATCGCTCTGTGCTTTTATAAAATTAAAATGTTCATCTTTTACCAACAGCAGCATAATGTTTGATCTAATACTAACAAGTAGCCTGCAACGAGCCTGTTTTCTACTGTCGTTTTCCTACTGATTGACGTTGTCATGTGGGCTGTTGTAGCCAAGCCCTCCCTTATGTACTTGTCTGGAATTGGTCCTGATTATACATATTTGTATAAAAAGCTGTGGACATTCTACTCTGGTGCTTAATCCATGTCGAAAGTTCAGCTTGGATCAGGGAACAGTAGAAAAATCAGTCTCACAGAGGTAGATGGTGGAGAAGAGAAGCAAAATAACCACATTCTGCTCCCTGCTCTCTCTTTCTCCCCTTATTCACTGTGGAAGTAGAGTTTGTTTGGTGGAAAATGAAAATTAATCATTGTTGTCTGCTGTTGAAACATTAGTTCTGCCGGCTAGATCCTCCAGACTGAAAAGCTGCCCCACGATTTGAGAGCAGTCGTTGTAGTGCAGCTTGACATTGAGACACTTCACTGGCCTCGTTTCACTCCTCATTGACATTTTTCGTTTGTTTGTTTTGTTTTGTTTTGTTTTGTTTTCCCAGGAACAGATTGTGACTGATTTCTCAAAACATATGAAAGCTTGAATTGTGGTGGCTATTTTTCCGTTAATTGGATTTCATCCATCTCTCCGTCTTCCATTTCTTGAACCATTTCTTCTCCAATACCCTTTGTGACAATTTCTGAAATGCTACTATTGTTTTATTTAAACTTTATGTTGTTTCCTTTGAGCATAATCACATATTCATGAGTTATTCAGTTTTACAGCATTTTCCTAAGATGTGGCTTCTTTTACAAGTTACTTTTTATACTACTTCATTTTTAATTTAATTAATTAATGATTATTTCTATGTTTTATGGAATGATTTATTTGCCTCTTGTGATTTTATGTGGCTGTAAAGCACTTTGAATTGCCTTGTGTATGAATTGTGCTCTAAATAAACTTGCCTGCCTTGTCTTACTTCTTTTATCCTTCCTAATTCTTCTGTTTATTTGTGTCCTGTCCTCCATCTGTTCTCTCCACTGCAGCAGTACTTCACGCTCCTTATTATAACAGACGGTGTCATCAGTGATATGGACGAGACACGCCACGCCATTGTTCAGGCATCAAAGTTACCCATGTCCATCATCATTATTGGTGTGGGCAACGCAGACTTTGCTGCCATGGAGTTCCTAGACGGAGACGCCAGTGTTTTAAGGTCCAACACAGGAGAGGAGGCGGTTCGTGATATTGTCCAGTTTGTCCCTTTCAGGGATTTCCGTAATGTAAGTATTTCTTTGAGACTGATGCAAATGCTAAGTCAAACTGACTCTGTCTTACTTTGAGAGCAAATCCACCCACTATAGTGGCAAAAACAAAAAAACTTTAAATGCTAAAATAAAAGAAAAAGTATGAAGAAGCAGATTTTTTTAAATTATCATTTTCTCATAAATCTCCCAGGTTCCACTGAGGTTTTAAGTCCTTTTTTCACAAAACTAATATACCAACTTTTGCAGTTTCTTGGTTGAAGTTCAGCATTACAAGGCTTCACCTAATGACACGATATCATGGTGTCTGAGTATAAATGTAAATGGGAGCCTGTTGCTTCTCAGATTGTGGTTCATCACCCACACAGAACTTGCAGGGTCTACCATTTCCAGTCTAATTCCTTAGTTATCTGGTCTCAGCAGAGGCGCTGAGTGTGTGGTGAGCTGATGTTTATGCTAATGAGGGTCTGTTCATGTGTGCTGCAGGTAAGAGTGGAGGTTAATTAACATGTACACTTTTTCATTCTTTCTACAGGAAGACTCATTTGTGCATTGTGGTTTTGGTCATGAATTCCTTTGTATATTTTGTGTGTGTGTGGGCTGCTGGTGGGTGAACTGACTTCCACTGCTGTGGGAAGAACAGACAATGTTTACTGGCTTCGTTCCAGGTTGGTGGTGGGAGGGCGAGAGACAGCAACTTAACAGAGAGAGAAAGGACGAAATTAAGCTGGAAAAAGAGGAAATGTAGAAATTAGGGCAACGTGAAATGAGTCTCTGCAGTGCCTGGATAAGTTTTACTACTATTGTCATGATTGAAAGTTATGTCGCTTTAATTGAAGGCAAATGAAAATTGCTTTTTTTTAAAAAGTAACACATGACTTTTATTGTAAAAGTTTTAAAAATATGATTATGTATGTATTTACCCATTGTC
Source organism: Arrhamphus sclerolepis (assembly GCA_037176975.1). Lineage (NCBI taxonomy): Eukaryota > Metazoa > Chordata > Actinopteri > Beloniformes > Hemiramphidae > Arrhamphus > Arrhamphus sclerolepis. The sequence continues at coordinate 1,148 of JBAMYA010009136.1, read as the reverse complement.
TATGTTTCACAATTTGTCTGCATAACTTGGTCTGAGGCAAAATACTGCACCCTAACTCACCTACACCTCCTCCCTTCTTGTTTTACTTTCTTTTTTTTTATTAAGAGGAAAGAGAAATGACTCCCACGGCCCCTAGTGGGCAACCAGACCAGACTTCACTGTGGTCACAATCATGCATTAGTGTAGGTACGCATGTTCACAGAATTGTTTTTTGCTTTTGACATATGACACGCTTACAACATAGAAAATAGATGAAAGAAAGTTAGACTGCCAGCGGTGATCTTTTCAGCGAATGGTATAAATGGCTGTGTGGTGTAGGACTGCAACATCTAATGGTGTGTTTTTTCCAGGTAAACAAGGCACATCTTCTCCCACTTTTGACTGTCTACATTTTATATGTCTTCATGACGTGAAGAAGGTTCCTGTTGGTGTCTACTTATTATGAGTCTTGAATTCCTGGTCGTGGCCAATAAGGCAGTAGCCCATGGTCCCACCATTCGTTTACATTAGAGCTTCATTGGAGTCCACCTGTGGTAAATCCAGTTGATTAAACATCTAGAAAGACACACCTGTCTATAGAAGGTCCTACGGTTGACAGTGATGTCAGAGCACAAACCAAACATGAAGTCAAAGGAATTGTCTGTAGACCTCCTAGACAGGATTGTATCAAGGCACAAATCTGGGGAAGGGTCCAGAAACATTTGCCGCTTTGAAGGTCCTAATGAGCAAAGTGGCCCCAATCATCCATAAATGGAAGACGTTTGGAACCACCAGAACTCTTCCTAGAGCTGGAACCACCAGAACTCTTCCTAGAGCTGGAACCACCAGAACTTGTCCTAGAGCTGGAACCACCAGAACTCTTCTTAGAGCTGGAACCACTAGAACTCTTCCTAGAACTGGAACCACCAGAACTCTTTCTAGAGCTGGAACCACCAGAACTTGTCCTAAAGCTGGAACCACCAGAACTCTTCCTAGACCTGGTCAGTCATCTAAACTGAGCGATCGAGGGAGAAAGGCCTTAGTCAGGGAGGTGACCAAGAACCTGACGGTCTCTCTGTCAGAGCTCCAGCGTTCCTCTGTGGAGAGAGGAGAACCTTCCAGAAGGACACCCATCTCTGCAGCAATCCACCAATCAGGCCTGTCTGGTA
>JBAMYA010009086.1:0-17752 GCA_037176975.1 Arrhamphus sclerolepis | reverse complement strand
CTGGGAGGAGAGATAGAAGAGAGAGAGAGAGGGGTGGTGTTTTTGGTTTTGGGGGATACACACACACACACACACACACACACACACACACACACACACACACACACACACACACACACACACAGAGTACAAATATTAATAACAAAGGTTAATTTGACATCCTGCATCTGATTTATCTGAGGCTGTATTTATTTATTTATTTATTCATGTATTCATTCATCCATTTAAGTAAGTCAGCTAATCCTCTCAACATAGTTATGTGAAGTTGTTTTATTTTATTTTATTTTATTTTTTATGTTTTGTTTTTTTAACAATTGTATAATATATCTCTTCAAGTTTCCAGCTTCAGGATGAATGTTTTTAGAACTGAAAGCTTTGAAAAATCTTTGATCGGTATTTTTCTGGAAGTGAAAGGAAGTTAAGTTCAAAAGAATTCAATCGGATTTTGAAATTTAGGGTTGTTTTTGCGCAGCTCTGTTTATATCATTGGTGAGGGCGGGGAGGGCAGGTTTTAAGATGGACTTCTAAGGGTTAATTAACCCTTTGATGTACTCTATGACATTTTTGTCTTTTAGTTTCTAGCATCTTTCATCCTTTTTGGGCATATTATTGATGATACTGCATCGCTGTGCATTTTTGAGTGTCCCCAGTAGCCTATTTTTGATGCAATTTTATTTTTAGCCTTTTGTAAACAAGGTCAACTGAAATATTAGCACTATTGACCCTTCTACACATTTTTGTGTCCATAGAAATCCATTAAAGTCACTCTGTGTTTGATCATGCTCTCACTTAATTTGAGGCCTGGGCCTTTAAATTTGTGTCCTGAGGGATTTCTTCCCTTATTACACCATTTTTACCTTATCAGCTTTTGAAATGCATGATAACCACTGATGCTGGTTTTAAAAGGTTAAAAAAAAGTAGCATGTTTTTGTTACAAGCACATTCAAGTGTTAAATAGTTTTTAATTACAGAAAATAAATAAAATAATGTGCATTAATAAATGTTAATTAATCTTTCACCATACTGTGATAATCACAGCATAAATAATCCAGTTTGCATGAAGTATATTCCAAATATATCAATTACTGTGTTTTTTAGACCATAAAATTGAGTTGCATCATGACCAAAAAAAAAACAAAACAATATTTGATATGTATGATTAGGACTGATGCTGGTTTAAATCATGAAAAAACATTTTTGAAAAAAAAAATTCTAATAACATTTTTATAGCTTGTTTTTTATTCAAGCACATTTTTGTGCTTGTAACTGGCACATCTAAAGGTTCAGATGCAGAGATCTCTGATAATTAAGAATGTACAGTAAGATGAAACGATTAAACATGAGGAAAACCACACTGTCATCCCATGTAGAGCCCATCTTTCAATACATTCCATTACTTTTTGTATAACAAAGCAAATCAGTTTTGTCTGATACTGATGCAGTTCGATATAGAATACAGAATACTCTTATCAAGTGTTAGTAGAGTCTGGACGTTTACCCTGACACCTTCTGGGTCTGATCGCACATATTTTTAAAACTCCTTCCTGGGTTACAGTTAAAGCATACACATGAGAAATACACAAGTGTACAAATTAACACCAGCAGGTAAAGGCAACCACAAAGACAAAATAAAGGAACAGACAGAAAATACGAGGCTTGAACATATGGTTAGGAAAGACAGCCTATGGAGACAGCCTAACCCTGTGATGTCTTTGATTTCAAAGGTAAAGGCAGATGTGTGAAAAATTCCACTGCAGAGCAGAGCCATGGGAATATCTGACTGTCTCCCACTCACAGACACAAACTAAAGTGTTATTATTCCTACATTTGCAAAATGTCAAAGGACGTGTGTATCCTTAAGCTCAAATTCTAAGTCTGCAGTTCTGACGACCTTAGGCTGACCATTATCATAAAGTTGAAAAACTGCAGTGGACCCTGACTCAAAAACCACATTCTCCTTTCACATTTGGTCCTCGCAGGGGCAGACACACTTGTCCATAAAGGTCTGCCAGGAGTGACGTTTTCACGCCTCACGGGTTGTTAGGAAGGTTGTGACAGCATGGCCAGCAGCCTGTTGGGATGGGAAACTGTAACCTCCAACTGCAGGAAACTGGCTTTCCTTTCATCTGACATAGGAATTACAAAGTTCACCTTTTACCAGTATTAGCTAATCATTTAATAGATGTATTAAGTTCATTATGTCTTCTTATTAAATTAATTTATTAACTAATTTTCTTATATTTACTTATATATATATATTACATGTCTGAAATATAAGAAAATTAGTTAATAAATGAAATTAGCTAATCATTGTCCATTCTTTAGTTAATTTTTTTTATTATTATTGTTGACCAACGTGTCATAACACATATAAAATGCTGTATAAAACCAGAGATATTTTTTGAATGTGAAAAAAAAGAGACATCCCCCCTTAAAAAAAAAAAAAAAAAGAAATAAAAAAAAGAAATAACTTGTGTCTAAAATGCTTGGTTCTAAAAAGAAAAAGAAAAAAAAAAAAGCTGCAAGTCCTTGAATCCAAATCCTATCTCTCCTTGGGCAGATGAGTTAAGCTCGGAACAAAGTCTGGCAAAAAGTTTTGTTTTTGGTCCAGTCAAGTGGTCTCCATTAAGTGTGTGTTTTTTCTGTCTACACGTGCTTTTGTGTATGTTTGACAGAGGGTTTAAATCCTCTGCCCTTCCCCCCAGCTGTGATGAAATGCTATATATACAGGCTGAATGTTGTGTCAGCCATCTTTGTTTTGACTTGTGGAGCTGAACTTCCTCACACAGAGATGCAGTTTTGAACTGCTTGTCAAATCCTCTGTGTTTTGTTTTGACTTTTAGAGGGTAATATTGAGAATGTTTGTTCATATGACTGACTTTTCTTTTCTTTTTTCTTTTTTTAAATGTCTTAGCTCCCATAAAGTAAGGCCCTATATAAAAGTATATCCTGTGCTCCACACACACACACACAGAAGTGGATGCATGGGTGATCTGTAATAACAGCCCTTTAAAAGAGGGTCTACCTCTTCAATGCAAAACGTGGTCTAAAAGTATCTAAAGATTTCAACCCAGACACTAATTTATGACACGTTCTCAAGCATCAGGCCAACATGTTGCCTCACACAGGTAGACAAACTTCGTAGACGATCTGAATATACTTTGTGTGTCATTTTGTAGTTTTATAATCATAGAGCAAAGTGCTCTTGACATTAAATGTGAACAATGCTTAATTATATTACAAATGACCTTTGAGATTTTGCCCTAAATAGTTCGTTATCCTAAGTGGCTCATTTAAAATGTTTTGTTTTTTTTTCTTTAAATCCTGACAAGTCACTTTGAACAATAAACCATTAGCAATATGTCAACAACATTGGTGCTTTAAGATAAGCAGTCCCATGTGTTCATTTGGTTAGGTCAACAAACACTGGCTACAGACAAGCTAAGTGAGTTTAATTCTGTAAAGGAAAATCTTTTGGGTTCGTTGAGGATTACTGGCAGTAGGGCTGGGGAGGAGGGTTTGGGGGGTGGGGGGGTGAGGAGGTGAGAGATTTGAAAGAAAGTTCTTGCTTCTTGTTGAGTCCAGCTGGGCTTGAGGGCCTTTGAAACACAATGAGCTCAATGAGCTGCAGAACCAACTAACAAACTAATGGCCTGCTCTGTGAGACTCTACCCCCTGTGACACACACACACACACACACACACACACACACACACCAATGTAGCTGAACAGTGAGTGGGTGGGATATAGGGGCTTGTTAGGAGGAAGGATTGGGAGAGCAGAGGGATGAAGGCACAGGATTGGGGCTATTTAGAAGAAATGGCGGAATAGAGAGGAAGGTATTAAAGATCTGAAGGAGGAGGAGTAAGTAACTAAGTAAGAGGCTAGAAAGGGTTTAATCAAGACTGGATCTTCGGGTACATCCAGAGATTTGGGTTAAATAAACCAGATACAAAAAGATGTGTCATTGAACATTTTCTTCATCAGATAATTTTCGTTTTAGTCCAAACTTCAACTGGTTACAGTGTTGATATTAAAAGGAAGTCAGGGGAGGGTACATGGGAGCTGTTTGAGGTGTGCAGTGATGGATGGATGGGTGAAAAATCAGGATATGACTGCTGACTAATTCATAATTACAACATTACTAAGAGCAAGTATGAATGCACATCTGCAGGCCTCTTGCTAGGCAAAACAATAGCTTTGTATTTGATGTGTACTGTGGGTCTGCATGTGTGTCACTGAGAGCTACACACACACACACAAACACACACACACACTTACTACATTCAACCTATTGAAACTTTAATGATTAAGTGAAGTCATTCCACTACAGCCCCACACAGGCTTCTTCAGACAAGCGGCTACTTTAGTAGTGAAGTAATAAAGAGGGGGGGGGGTGTGGAGCTGATGAACATCTGCTCCTCTTTTCCTCCCCTTTCTTTACCCCCTCCTCTAAACCTCTTTCATTTCACATTGTATCCCTCCTGTGCAACTCATTTGTGTGCATTTGTGTTTTGGAATTTGGAAGATAATTACTCTGTGAACAGTAAATGCAGCCAAAGCTAATGATGCCGTCTGCAGTTATGCAATCAATAACTAACAGTGCCTTTTTATGCAGTTCTCAGTATGGTGATTCTTTGTTGACAAAAGAAGTAAAGCAGTTACACAACATAGAGATGTCATAGTAGATGCCAAGACCTTTGCAGGATCTTAGCTGCTCAGCGATGGCACTAGAATATCCACCAACTTCTAGGTAATCTTTCACTCCGGTTACATATGCCCCACTTCCACACAAAAACACATGCACATCCAGAACCACCACACAGTAGGATTCTGCTCATGGGGGCAGAGGTTATAATCCAACCTCTGGCCTCTGACATAGCCTTCTTGCTCTCCTGCCGATGGAATTCACTCCTGTGGATTCAATTAGGAAGCAAGAGACGTGGGTCAGTTTAAAAACACGATAACGGTGATCAACATCTGCAAAAAGGCTGGTGAGGAAACAGACGATAAGGGTGAATCAGGGTGAAGAGAGCAGCACTGGAGAGTCAAGGCACAAGATTGTCACAGCTACGGATTTGGGGGAAAACAGATAAAAAGGAGTGGGGACATGGTGCTTGTGCATAAGAGAGACATGATCCACAAGATATCCTGAAATACAGTTGTTAAAAATGACATGGACACCAAAATTTTTCTCTGCAAGTATTTCCTGCTTTGGGGCCATGTTTTTTAGTTCTAGCGGATGCAACACTCCCAGCACACCATGCTTACCTGATGTTTATGTTTCGCATGACTCTGTGATAGCGCCATAATTCTTATATTCTTATATAATTTGCACATTATTCTATCATATATTATTATCATTAGTACTATATTATCCTTATATTATCCTATCAACAACTGCATTTGGTGTGAATGTTTTAGTATTTCATTTGATTTGATTTGATTTATTAGTTTTGATTCTGTGGGGAAATTCACTCTCTGCATGTAACCCATCTGGGCTGCTGGGCCCAGAGCAGTGGGCTGCCAAGGTGTGGCGCCCGGGGAACAGGCGGGGGTTTCAGGTGCCTTGCTCAGGGGTACCTCATCCGTGGACGTGAACGTGGGGAAGCGCTTGTTCAGGCACTCCTCCTGCCCTCATCATTGGTACCAGCTGGGGATTGGACTGGCGACCCTCCGGTTGCCGGTCCAGGTCTAATTTGTCATGGTCACTGTAAAAGAACTGTGGGTTGTGGGTCCAGTGGCAAATAGTTTTATAATGTAGATTCAGTGAATTCTCACATTTGTGGAAGTGATCTATAAGTAGGCAGGATGAGAAATAAATGTTTTCATCCTGTGACGTGTACATTGATCTTGTTATTTGTTGCACTTTACTGCCCACTGCTGGATTCAAGTGGGATTACAATGAGGCTTCCCCTCACTGGATCAAAAAAGCTCATTCTTGTTAGATGGAGATCATCAGTTCACAGCGACAGAATCTCTCCAGATACACTGCTTGGTCATTCCACAACCTGAATGCCCACTTATCCTAAAGATTCTCCAGTGGTATACATGGGATTGTTGCATTTACCCCTCGGATCATTGTAAATCACTCACCATTCCTTTTATAAATACTAGTGTAACAGCGTTTGGTGCTGAGAAACATCCTCACAGAACGCTGCTGCCACCACCATGTTGATTTTAGAAATGTTAATGAGGTAATTCTCATTACTTGTTTCCATTCACACACACATTATTGGAAGTTGTCCCCTACTTGTCTTTTGGCCAGTGGTCAGCAGAATGTGTTTTAGATAAGGATGGCTTCTTTCTGGTTGCTTTATCATAAAATGCTGCACTGATAATTTCTCTTCTCTAAGGTTTTCTGGTGTCAACAAGGAACTTTGGATCTCACTAATATTGACCTTGACTTGCTGGTTACCCGTCTCACCAGTGTTGTGAACGTTCTAAAAGCTTCTTCCATAGGAAATGATAGACTTTAATGCGTTTCTTATTTTGGATGCTGCTGTAAAGCTGTCATTTTCTCTCACCTTTTTTCACTGTAACTGGCTAGCAAAGGTGATTATTGAGATTTATGTGTTAAATTAATTCAGTTAGGATCAGCACGGACATAAATGGAGTTTTAAGTTTTGTGAATTTGGATGGACTTACGAGGGAAAAAAAAAAACCCATTTAAGATCAATTTAAGAGGTCTAATTTTTCATATGTACAGTAGTTATAAGTTATTTAATAAGCTGGATCTGAATGATGAATATTGTCATATTGTCTAAACGGTATTTAGGGAACATGTATAAATATATGTTAGTTAAATAAATGCATACACAAATAGGTCTAATGTATGAATTTAGCTTTGGTTTATAAATAATACATCTATTCATCTATGTTTTTTTTTTTTCAAATATACTTTAAGCTTTAATAACTTTCGCACTGCCACTCTAAATTTCAAAGAAATTAAGCACTGAACTCTAAGAATTATCTAGAAATGATATTGGATCCTTCTCAAGTTTCTCAATCAAAAATGTACATGCAGGACATTGAATTCACCAGCAGGGGGAGATGTTGCTCCATTTCCCTGTTTCGTTTGATTCTTCCCTGTTTTCACTGCCGACTGGATCTGATTACTATCTCATTTCTCAAAATGAGAAGCGTTATCTTCATTCTTAGACTAAAGGTTTTCATGCCTCTGTCTATGCCAGTGTCACACATTGTTCTTTCCTCTAATACACTAAAGTTAAGAGTCCGTGGATAAGGGCTCAGAGTTGCAGAGGGAGTAAAGGCAGAAAAGGGAAGTTGTGCAACCTTAGATCCTGGAAGCTATCCAGTCACTGTTAGGAGTTCCTGGAGATCCAGCTGAGTCCAAAATAAAAAAAAAGGAAGAAAAACATATTGCAGCAACAGTGTGATTTATCACTTTGCTAACCCCCCATGAGCCTATGGTAAAACACATTAATATTTGTAGAAACAGAACATATATATAAAAAAAAAAAAGGTTCCTATATAAGGGTGAGAACACATCAGCCAATTGAGTGACGTTAAACCTCATATAGACAAAGTGTGTTTTTTTTGTTTTTTTGTTTTTAATGAAAGACAATAATCTAGTTCTCCTTGAAGATTTTTGTTTGTAAATGTAAATAATTTCATTTTTTTCATTTATTTTGCCGTTTGTATACATCACACATTTGAGAGTCTAGAAAAGAAACAAGATCACAAACGTCAGAGGAATTTAGTGATGTAAGATGTTTGATTACTGAAAGGCCGCAAATGTAGGACGAACGTCATAAGGAGCTGTGTTTCAACACTTTTATTTATTGAAGAGGAACAGACAACGCGGAAATACCATCACTCTGGTATTCTGCAGTGTCAGGCATTTTTGTGTGGCTTACTGCTCAGGAAAATTCTGCCATATGCTTTTTTGGTTATGTGTGAGGACTGGTGAAGTTCAGGAAAGCACTTCACATCACTTTTTTTTTTATTATTGGTTTTTGTGATGAGCGAAAAAGAAGAGGGATTTTTAGTGTTTCAAATGGTGTGGGAAAATAATGCTTAACAGTTAAGGTTCTGTAGTTTTCTGGCTGGTCCTTTTGTCGTATGCTGAGATCAAGCTGTAATAATGACGTGAAGTCTGTGGATGATTCAGTTCACATGATATTGCATCTCGAAAGAAACAAAATGTGTTTGTTGTGTTTTTTTCCCATATAGCTGGAAAGCAAGGCCAATTTCTTACATCATAATCTTTAACAAAGATCATTGGAATGTTTTCAATGTTTCTAATGTTAAAATTGTGTATGTGTATATCCTATATCTGTAATTCTCCAGTGGCATGCTCTTCGGGTGGTTTATCGTGGTAAAAAGCTTGTGCGTATGCTGTAAGTGTGTTTATGCATAGCTGAGAGTACTTTTCAGTGTGATAGAGAAGCAGGGCAGCGGGTTTACTCTTATGTCCATTCATAACTCCATCAATGCTGTTAACTCATAACAGCTTGTGTGCACCCATCACAATCGTGTCTCTCCTGATGTCAGATTTCATCTCAGAGATAAGGCCTTCAGCCTTTAATTACACAAACCACGCTATCTCTGACGTTGTGATGAGTAGATGAAGCGTCAGCGTGTGAATCAATCTCCATGGAAGTAAAAGTGAGCCAAAAGGATGACTCCTGGTCTGTATCTTCTCACACCCGGGCTTATCCGACTGTTTCCAGGCAGCAGTTCATAATATTGATGCGTATATTGATTAAAGAGCTATTGATGGATATTGAGCCTTTTGGCAAATGACATCCACTTTCATTTCTTTTTCTTTTTTTTTTGGGTAAATTGGTATCCAGGAAACTTGTCCAAATACCCCCCTCCCCTCCCCCCGCCAAGAAAAAAAAAACCCAAACAAACATAAAAACGGGCATTGGTTACATATGTGCAACTTTCTGCAGACGTCGAGGCTTTATTTTCTGCGATTTCCTCACACTTCCTCAGGGTTACAAGAGAAGTTTCAAGATTGTGAGAAAACCCCTTTTTAAAGTTTGATAACCCATGTACGAGTTTAAAAAACTGTCTCCTTTTTTTTTACATACCGTTATATATTGTGTTATATATCACATATTTTACTTACCTACATTAAACAAAATGCTTATAGCTGTTTTATATCTAATAAATAAGACATTTTTTGAATGATAGAAGTGAACTACACATTTTTATTCATTCTGACAGATGTTCCACATATTCCCTCATTTGTTTACTCTGGATTTTCTGAACAATCCCGTGTTCCTGACTTCATATCATCAACCTTTCAGACTGGACTGCTTGAATGAGGCCTACATGGTCAGAAAGCTCAAAGAAACCACTGCTGGGGAAGAACAGCAGGATAAAGAGAATCGTTTGGGTCAAGAAACATAAGGAATGGACATTACACCAATGGAATTAAACCAATGTACTTAGGTGTGATGAGTCCAAGTTTGGGATATTTGAGATGCAGAAGAGATGAGTGGATGGTTTCTACATGTGTGGTTCCATGTTTGAAGCATGGAGGAGGAGGTGTGATGGAGTGGGGGTGCTTTTGCTTGTGACACTATTGGTGATTTAGTCAAAATTCAAGGCACACTTAACCAGCATGGCTACCATGCAGCAACATGCCATCACATCTGGTTTGGGCTTTGATGGAGCTTCATTTGGTTTTCATCAGGAACCCTAAGCAGGCCTCTGGGAAGGAGGTATGTTTAGGGTCAGTCAAGGAAAGTGATAGGACGCTGCCTTTAATGACCTGTCGTCCCCAATCACGCAAATGAGATGGTTTGGGATGAGTTGGGCTGCAGAGTGAAGGCAAAACAGATGTGTCCAAACACAAAAGTTTGGACACCTCACAGTTGGGATGGTGTTCTCAGGCCTGCAAGCTTCCATCTTTTTCCTCTCCAAATATAACAGTGGCCATCATGGCCTAATAATTAAATTTTAGTTTCTTCAGACCACACGACATGTCTGTGGAAACTAAAGTCTTTGTCCCTGGGTGCATTTGTAAATTGTAATCTGACTTTTATGTTGCTTTTGAAGTCATGGCCTTTCAGCCCATATCTGCACATGAGTCATTTCACTGTGGTTAATGGTACTTCCTTACCAGCCGCATCTTCACAAGGTGTTTTGCTTTTGTTCTGGGCTTGATATGCACAATTTGTACCAAAGCATGTTCATCTCTGGGGCACAGAGCATGTCTCCTTTCTGAGAAGTATGATGTCTGGACATTCCCATAGTGTTTATACTTTTGCACAATTGTTTGAACAGATGCACGTGGACTCTTCAGGCATCTGGAAATTGTACTCAAGGATGAACCAGACTTGTGGTCTACAATTCTCTTCCTGATGTCTTGGCTGATTTCTTTTGATTTTGTCATAATGTTACATAAGGAAGCAGTGTGTTTTGAGGTGTGCCTTCAAATACATCAACAGGTGTTCAGAAGCTTCCAAAGCAACATCATGACCTAGTCTTCGCCGAAAAGTTTAAAGGCATAATAGTGTACATACATGTCTGAATTCTGGTACTTTGCAAATGGAAATAGTTTTGATAATCCTGACTGACCTAAAACAGGAAAAGTTTAGTCTGAGTTAATATCAGTGAGTGAGAAAAAAAAGGTTGTATGTAAACGTCTGTATGCTTACATGCTCTCAAAGTTTAGAAATACAGTTTCAGCCACTGATGATTCCAGACATACTTGCTTTGAAGATTAATTGTTATCTTTCAAGCTTTATACTCATTGTACCTTATAAGGTTCATTTAAACTGAGCCACAAATATACAACAGTGTCCACGTTAGCATTTTTTTTCTTTGTGCTTTTCAGTTTTGGAATTTATAGTGTAAATATTAGACTGTGTTGAGGGCCAGGGATTTTAGTTGGGTCAACAAAAATGCCTGACTTTCACTTTGGAGGCTGTTAGCTGCCTAACCCCCAACCCCCAATTGTTTTTTTTAAGTGCAGCTTTCCATACCAGTATGTTTATTAATGCAACCATGATGACAAAGGACCACAGTTTGTTTCCAGTTTAAACCAAAAGCCATCACTTTTAAGCTGTTTAAAAGTCATGTAGCCTAAGTAACCGAAAACCTAAATCTTTCCCTGAACCACATCAAGTTCTTTTTGTGTTAAAACCAAACCAGAGGCTTAAGGTTGTCAAGACAGATTGGGCTTGATAATGACAGCTTACTTAGCAATATTTTAAAGGCTTGAAGACATATGACCATTTATTTACATTGTTCTGAGATGTGACAAGAATGACCACAATGACTAAACACACATTTGTGTTTGGGTTTTCTTTGAGTGCGGCATTTCATTGTCTGTCATGAGAAGTGCTCTAAAACAGAGTAATTCTGTAAACATAAAGTTATGGTAAAGTGTGTGATTAAGTATATGTAAGTAAAGCTGCGATAAAAACCTAGTCACAAAACCAAAAGCTATATTCTGCTGAGGAGAAATGATCAAGGGGATTTATGACCAAGCCTCATCAATCCTATCCGTTTATTCCTGTTGTAAACCACAGTACTCTTCAACATTCTGTTGGGCTGCCAAACAAATACCCTGAAAAGCGTCATAAAGTCCTCTGCTTCCCCTTTTTAGGGCCGTCACTACCTGTAATCCACCTCAGTCAGCAAGTCACTTCCCAAAACATCAGCCCATGTCTGTGTTTACATGCTTACAGTTGATGTAAAGTTCCCAGTTTGGGCTGGAGCAGTCCAGGACCTTGTGCAGTCGATTCTTGTACCAGATCGTTGAGTTTACATAAAACTGTAGTTCCTCAATTTCTTGACCACTGCATTATTGTGATGAAAGAGTTTGTGAAATCCCAGTGGAAGGCAGGAAGCTGTAGGCAGATCATTTGTGTGCGCATGTTAAAGAAAAGTATGTTGAGACAGAGGTTTATGTAACTCAGAAACTATTTCAATGTCCCTGCATAATGAAGCCATTGCAGGGCAAATATAGTTGAGAGAGTTGAAATCACTACTGACTTTTTTTTTCCCGTTTTTTGGTTTTAACTATCTCTCATGGCCTTTATCATAACTATAATCTTGTTATGGAAAGCCAAACATAGGTGTCATTAAACCCTGGCTTTAGTCTCATTTTCTTAAAAAGAAACTGTTGTCAATTCAAATGAGTTCATCATGTACATTTCTTTATAATGATAATAAATATATTCATTCATTCATCCATTATCTATATTATTTCCAGTGCAGGGTCACGGGGGTCTGCTGGAGCCTGTCCAAGCTTACTTAAGGCGAAAGGCAGGGGTACACCCTGGACAGGTCGCCAGTCCATCGCAGACATGTTTTACAATTTTTTACAATTTATGAGAAAGATTTTTGTGAACACGACTAAAGACACAACACTGACACTAAAGCGTTAGCATTTTCTTAAGTTGCTCCTTATCTTTGACCGGCTAAATTGCCATCAGATAAATATAAAAGTGTGTATGCATGCCAAAAAAAAAGGCATCTTAGGTCTTCTGAGGTCGAAGCTTACCAGTTGAGGCCAGGTTAGCAACTCACTTCCTTTAACAGACATAATCCCTTTATTAGAGAACTCTGTCAAATGAACTGTAGCAGTTGCATTATGTAAGACAACCCCGAGGGTGCTGCATCATTTGTTTACCTGAATTAGCTTTTAAATTGCTTTATTTATTGCTGTACCAGTCTGTCCCATGAGTAAGGGCTGGAGGAGTACACCAGCAGTGGACAACAAAGGCTTTGTGGGTAATGGTCTCAGCATAGTTTCTAAGTACCTCTGTGTTGTAGGTTTGTTACTGTGTGTGTGGTAACTTCCTCAGGATCAATAAAGGCTCATGATATTATAACAGTAGTCTCACTTGATTATTTTACTTGATCACATATATCCTGCCACTGCGTTTTATGATTGTTTGCTTTAGGATTTGAATCAAACCAAGTTCAACATTTTGGATTGCAGTTTAAATGTAGCAGCCGCCTCTGTGAAACACACCCTGGATGGCACTGTCTAATTTCATTGATCACGCTGGATAAATAAATTTCTATCACACTTTCACTGCCTCAAATACACATATGCACACCCACACCACAGGCCTCTGCAAACTGTTTACACCTAATGCCTGTAATGCAATATTACAACAATTAACAATTAGACACCATACAGCGCATTGAATTTATGTCTCTGTCTGTGCCTCTTGCAGATGCAATGGTGCAGGGTGTCACTGGGATATTTTATCACAGCATGGGTAATAGAATCAGGGTGCTAGGTGGGAGGGGTCTGAGAGATTGTGTTGTCAGGGCTTCCAGACAGAGAAGCTGAGATTTTCCTTCAGACCCCTCTCGTTCTCATTCCATCCGCCATACTCCCGCGCTCTCTCCTGCCTTTTGATTCAATCTGATTCATAGTAACACATAAATGTGCAAAAAACACATTTCCAAAGCTGTTGTGTAAAATTGATGTATAATTCAAACGATGAGATCTTATGTGAGCACATAATTGTGAATCTTTGTGTGTCTATTTGTTTGTTCTTGTTTTTATATTGTCTCTCTGACCTTTTCTGGTATAATAACTGATCTTGCTGGGACCACTGGTCCAGGGGACAGATGTGTGTGTGATGGATACACACACACAAAAAAAAAACAAAAAAACAGGCACACGCCTTTTCCTACACACCAACGAGTGAAGTAGAATTTAGGATGAGAATGCAGATATTTTATGGAGCTCTTTAAATCTGATAAGGTGAAGGGGAAACAGTAAGAAATGTGAAAGAATTTAACACAGAATTAACAATTCCCTTCAAAAAGTTAAATTTTCTTGCAAACAAACCGATCATTAAAGAATGACTAATGATTCCTGCTCTAAATCTGCAGAGCACCAAAGACGAGCAAAGTAAAATGTGCTACATAAAATATCCAACAAGCCAATCCTGACTGCATGTGGAGTTTGCATAATTTGCATGTATTCTAAGAAAGCAGTTAAATAGGAAAGTCGGTGTAACCAACAGGGAAGTTAGGTGGGGAAACAGAAGTAGCACAAAGAAAAGGCTATTTGGTGAATTATGCACTTGCTTTGATGAACATCTATTGCAATAGATGCTATATATGTTGAACTGAATTAGCTGTTTTAGCATGAAATCAGATTCTGAAAGGGTTTATCTCTGACCCAAAGATGTTAAACTATGACAGGAATTGATTAAATTTATTTTTGAGACGTTGCAATGTCGTATCAGAAACATAAGAGAGTTGGTTACCGTCACTGGTTGATGCTAGCTGATGCAAGTGTTGCAGGTCAGCATCATTGCTTCACGTCTGACTGCTGTATTTTGGGTGTGGATACGAGGGTTACGTACAGATCGCAACACAAGACACCACACATTCATTTTTCTACACCACAGCACACCACATGCAACGTACTGCACACGCCACGTCCATCGCCGTCTGTCTTCTGTCTTTATCTGTCCTGTCCTTTTGTGTTCCACTGTTGGTGATTTCAGTCCTCTGATAAAATCTGGGTCAAAGAGGGCTGGTGAAGGACACACTCACTATCACTTACACTTAGGCACAGGAACACTAACATCCTTTATGAGATTAAATTGCATATATTATTATTATTATTATTATTAATAATAATAATAACAATAATAATAATAATAATAATAATACTAGTGTTAAAAAAAGTTCTGGGTACTAAGGCATGGCAAGACAAGTTTATTTGTATAGCACATTTCATACACAAAGGCCATCCATATTCCATCTATGTTCAGCATAGTAGCTAAATGCATTTTCTCCGTGTTTGGTCCTAAATGGAGGTTCCACCATCTGACTGCCAAGTAAAGATCTCACAGCTCTACTTGGTTTATACTGTACAAGAATATCAGTAATGTATTCTGGCTCCATATGATTAAATGATTTGTAAACTAACAGCAACACGTTAAAGTCTATTCTGTAGGGATTCTGGCAGCAGCGTTCTGGATGAGCTGAAGCTGTCTGATTGCCTTTTATGGGAAGACCAGATGAAAGAGCATAACAGTAGTCAAGTCTACTGGAGATGGAATTAGCTTCTCTAAGTCAGCTTTGGACATGAGATCTCTGACTTTTAAGATTTGTTTGAAATTTGTTAATGTATATGCAGACAAACAACAAAACAAAACAAGAAAATCAACTGAGTTTTATCAGACAGGCCATGGTATTGTTAGAAGTTAACTTCAAGCTTTTAAGAATTGTTATTCCAAGTGGCAGGTCTCTGGGCCCTCCTGCACAGAGACCACTGCACCACAGCCCATCTGTTCAGCCATATAATGTGTCCATCTGTATCAGAATATTTGCATACACTGGACTTAAACTGGTTTTGACCTGGAAGTAACAGAAGAAGATGGTACATACCTTCAATGTAAGCTATGAAAGAGATGTTCATCACTGGTGGAAAAAACAAACTTGATATTAACAAGCTGATAAGAGGGCATTTGACAATCTATTGTAGTGGATTCACATATTCTTCATTCAGTAAATTGATTGTGCTCCCATGCCTATATGCGGGGTAAAGAACAGCAGTCAAATAGTCTCTTCATGTTTTTTCAGTTTGAATTAGTGCCTTTGATTTAGTCTAATAGGTTTTACTTTGCAGTAAATATTAGGCTATCATTAGTAGAATTTGTGGCAGAGGGAGTATCAAACCAACACATGTAATAGCAACACCACGCAAATGGTTTAATAAATATTGTGTGTTCAGGGACTTGAAGAGTAATCAGACAGTAAAGGAAACGATTAATTATTTACATGTTGCTTTTTCTCTTCCTACAAAACTGGATAAAATGTGTTTTTTTTTCAATAGAAATGCACCCATGTGAAAGACCTTCAGTAGTTGTGGTGAGGCTGCAGTTTTCATTCCACTCTCTTCAGGATGTTTCAACCAATGTGACCTTATTTTACAACATATGCCGTAACATATGTAACATACCAAACAATACACAACAGTCAAGTTAGCTGCTTCTAATAAACACAAAAATATATGTTGCCCTATTTCTTGTTTGGCTGTTGCAATGTCTCTCACCAGCTCTAAATCTGGGAGTGTACCTCTGTTGTTTTTGTAGGAAAAAGGGGGTTTATTCCAGAGACTGCGGCTCAGTCAGTTCACGCATGATGGGAAGATGAGCAGTCACATCCTGCCCTCAGTGACAAAGCTCACATCTCTCCTCTTCTTCAAAAGGCTGTCATAGAGATCTTCTCTTGAAATGTAAAAGTTTCATCCAGTAAGAGCTTTTGAATCCCCTTCTCACCCAGGGGAATCCGTCAAGGTCTAAGGTTCAAATTCACTCCAAAAGACATACATTTTGATTGTGCCAGCATCACATAGTCTGACCAGTGTCCTGGTGTTACACCACTACTTTGAACTCTGGGAAATGCAGTCCCAGCTCCATCCATGGGTGTAAAGTTGGTTCTCATCAAAGCAACCCAGCCTCCCACTAATACATTGCTTGTCTATTTGGACACTTCTCTCCTATTTAAGAGTCAGCACAACAACTACAGCAGCATTTTACTCAACGCCTCTGGTCTTCCTCATACCTAAGCTGAGTCACACATAAATTAAAAACAATACATCTTTGGAGATCAGGTTGTTGGTGGGTTAAACTCTTTTTGTCAGCAATGGCAAGATATACTTCTTAGAAACTGCCTCACCATGGCTGGTGTCTTGGTGTAAATTTTAGTCCCTATTGTAGTCCCTCATTGTAGTCCCTCATGTCATACAGTACTTACTATGAAGATTCTGCTTCACGTCTGCGTCTCCACCTTCGATATACACTCTGATTCCTTGTTGTTGGGGCATTAAATTGTTGTTCATCACTCCCAGGATTGGGCCTCATGAGTCATGCATGAAACTTCTACATCTCTTTCTTTTGGACCACATCAGAAATGGTGAGGCTTCCAAAACGTTCCAAAGTCTGATGTGAGATTAAAACAACAGGCATATTGCCAAAGCACTTTATTATGTCTTGGCAATAATGAGGGGTCATAAACGGTACATGCTTCGAGAGGCTGAGTAATTCCTGGAGTGTTTACTAATGTCTTGTTATTTATGACTGGCAGTCAATCTCAAATAATTGTGCAGGAAGCCGATAACAGAAAATATGTCAATGACAACACCTTTATTTTGTGACAGGGTAATCAAGACAAAAGAGGAGGCTACAGAGAAGTGTCTCACTATCATTACTGGTAATCAGGATAATGAAAATCCTTGCTTTAGTTCCCATTCATGAGCTGGTGGAGATGTGATGATTAGAGGGGAGAGAAACTGGGCACACATGTCAACGCTTTTCAAAAATCCTAAAATATGTAATTTCAAAAGTGGGGTAATCTAAGATTCCACTTCAGGAGTTGCTTTGCATGGAGTGGTCAGCTGTTTGGGAGATAAAATGATGTACTGTGAGGCTGTCTCGTGATAGACCATGCATGTGGTTTCCTCATGTCATCCTGTGTGTCTAAAAGGGAGAGAGCAGCAAATGGACATGTTATATACAGTAAATTGAGCCTGACATGATGTAGTAATGTGTGTGTGGGTGAGAGACATGTTTCCATTACTTACACTTGCATGTCAGAGAAGAACTTCTAGTGAAAACTAGAAGTGAAACTTCATGAGCTCGACATGACTTTGACATAGTAATGTGTAAAGAAAGAATCATGCTCTCACATTGAAAAACCACTTGATGAAACATAATAAAATACCTGGATTGTTGCTTTTAGTTCAGTGTAGATAAGTTTAAAGGGCGACTAAAATAAGAATCAC
>JBAMYA010009045.1:0-17756 GCA_037176975.1 Arrhamphus sclerolepis | reverse complement strand
ACTCCCAGAAAGCCTCAGATCAGCTGAAACACTCAGTTTATTTAAATCCAGGTTAAAGACCCACTTGTTCTCAGCTGCATTTGAATTAAGTTCCATATTTAGTTCTTTTAATCCTGAATTTTAGAACCAACAACAAAATAGTTTTCACTGCTGGTTTTATCATTTTTTTTCCTTTTCTTTGTTTTTACTTTGGTTTTAAATTTTTAATTATGCTTTTTACTCTGCACTCGTTTTTAATTTAATCAAAGATTATTTTTATGTTTTATAGAATGATTTTATCTGCCTCTTGTGATTTTATGTAGCTGTAAAGCACTTTGAATTGCCTTGTGCATGAATTGTGCTCTACAAATAAACTTGCTTTGCCTTACAGTCACTGGAGAGCACACATACATCTTGCAGATTTCAGCAAGATGTCAGATGTTTTATCGGCAAGACGCCGCATGGAGAGCGTCTGCTCATTGGTAAAATATCACCCAGATTACAGCCCATAATGGAAAAATCAGTTCACACACCTCCACCTCCTCACACCTCCAAAGGCTGAGCAACAATTCAGCCTGACGTTATATTCGAAGGACCAACTTTCCAGACACAATGATGTTTTTATGTTTATCTTTAACCTGCTCCCACATTCCTGACACCCCTGAGGGATTGTCATACATTCTATTCATTTGCACAACACATTGATTTCATGGGATTCACAGCTGTGATCAGTATCAGATATATGTGTAACTTATGCATTTATGCTGCCTGTTATGTGTCACCAGACATTTTGCCTCCTTCTGGCAGCAGCAACAGTGTTAGATTTCTTGTGTAGGTTGTCTTTTTCTTCTTCGTATTTTATCTGTATGAGTCGCTGTTCCTCAGCTGTGACGTAGCTACTGCGTTCGCTCTTTCCCTCCTATGACGCTCATGGCACTCATGATTGTGATTGGTCCGCTACTTCAGAACCTGCCCTTTAAACATGCGCGTTCACAAGTCTTGATAAGACAAACCTGGGTTGACAACTTGATTAACTCACTGACTGCCATTGACGTCTATAGACGTCAATTGCGTCATGATGCAATGCGCAGCCGCTGAATAAATATTAGTCTTCTGATCCACTAGATGGCAGCAGCACCCTTCTCAGTGACAACGCAAGGCGCTGACCATCCGGTGGACAGTATGAAATGGGGGGGTGGAGAGAGAAAAGGGCGCGGCGTGCGTAGTCCAACAACTCGAATCTGCTTAAAATTTAACTTTTTTCGGTGGCAGTAGTTCGGTAGTGCGTGGTAGAGCTGGCGATTGTAGAGCGGTGCAGACGAGTGCGCTGCGCTGGCACGTGTGCCACCGGAGCGGAACCAAAATGTGCCAAAACCCGCTGGCAGTGAATGAGTTAATGTAAATTTAAATGTATCTTCCCCTATCCAGTTGTTATGGATATAAACTCAACTACTGAGACCAAAATTGATTTTCATACCAGGCTGTAACTACTTTTAATTATGCTGCCAAGTTGTCACTTTTAACATGGGAGTCGATGTGGATTTGCTCTGTTTTAGTGGTCTAGTGGTCAGTGGAGGAACTGCAACAAAACCTACTTCCTGGATGAGCTTCAACCTGGAAGTGGGATGGTTGCCCCCTAATTAGGACCAGACTTTGGCTTCCATAAGGACAGCATATCCCAACAAGGACACCAACTGTACCAAAGGCGGTCCTAAAGACGTAATAGGTAACGTAGGGAATATTTACAAAATCATTTCACTCTTCATCACCTGTTGTGTTTCCTTTATATTTTAATCTTATATCTTACCTCAAATGCTTTGAATTGTCTTTTTTGAAGAGAGATGAACAAACATCTCCACACTTGAAATTAAAATAATTTACTTCTGTTTGCTGAAAATAAACAACAGTTAAACTGTGGCGGCTCTTATTTTGAATTATCCATGAAATTTAAATTTGCTTTGTCAGCTGACCAGAAAATAAGAGAAAATAACTTTTTACCAGACGATGCCGTCGGTGACTGCAGGTTTCACCAGAGAAGCGCCGCAGATATCTGGAGAACACTCTGATGCTTCTTTTACCTGAAGGTTGCTCTCCTCACATTTGCTAGCAGCCACTTTCCTTCACACCACCACAAACGCAGGAATGACGGCGCCGCTCGCCCACCTCGTTACTAACTCACAGGTTTGTGCATGTGGTTTGGAAATGAGGCTCCGCGCTGTCAATCAACACGCAGCTAAAGAGCAACAGTGAACCGCAGTGACATAATGGGTGATCACAAACAATAGAAGCGCTAATTACATAGTCATTAATTATCTGTCAGCCTCACAATGAGGCCTTTTGAGTCGGAAAAACAATCGCTCTTATTACGCCTCTGCAAACAACTGCGCACTTGACCTTTTGAAATCGATGAAGACAGTCTGGCTGGCATTTTGCTGGGCTACCAAAATAACAAAGGATGGAAAAAAAAGGAAAAAGAAAAGAGAGAAACGTCATGGACACCTCTGGGAGGTCTGAGGAAAGACACCACCGTGACACTGAGACGATCACACTCTGTCATGAACGACAGCATAAAGCAAACTAAATAGCTTTTCTTCTTTTGTCTTTTAACAAAGTCAGTTTAGATTAGGTTACATTTAAAACTATTTACCCCTTTACATTTTATTTTAACTCGGAGGCTTATAATTACTTATGTAATCCAAACTTTTCTTAGCTTGAACCATTGTTTTTGTGTCAGATAGACTACATATTACTTTACATAAAAACTGAATTAGAAAAAACACTTCTGCGTTAATGCTTTTGAAGTCGTCATCTTGGTGGGTGCTGGTGTCATCATAGTATCATCATCTTTATATACTGTAATTTTAGTATTTAAAGGCAAACAGAGAGGTGAGAAGTTTTTGGGGCTCGTGAAGTTTCATTTTGGGGCTTTTATTGTGAAATTGCAACGTTTTGTGCTCCAGAGATGACACGTTCTGGACTGAGATGGCGCGAGTTTGTTTAGACTGTACTTTCTAATACTTCAGGGAAAGCTCCAGGGCTTTTAGATAATCTTTTATTGATTTAATGCTCGTTTCTCTACTATCCAGCCTCTCCTCTCAGTGAAAGAGTGAAGAATGAATAAAACGCCATCGTACATACATGCACCGTTTTACTCATTTAACATTTATTTGCTCTTGCTGTTGAGTGTGTTTATAAGACGTATATTTAACCTCTCAGGTCACCTTGTGACATCACGTTTGTGGAGGAGTCATGACATTCAGCCCTTTCATGCATTCAAAACACCTCCATGTGACTTTTGTGTGGCAGATCAATTTTTTTTTTCTTTTGATTATGTTATAATTTATCTCTAATGCCTTGTGGTTTAAAGAAATCGTCTTCATCATTTTACACTACATTGTCTGTGAATAAATGGTCTGTAAAATAGCATAAAGTTAAATTATTCTTTATCTTGAAGCATAAGTGGGCCATTTTGGGGGACCCAGAATGTTTTATGAGGCCAGTATAATTATTTTATCCTCATTTAGAACGTCTGTTGGTGACTTTGTCTAAATCTCTGTTTAATAATGCTTTACATTTTCTGCCTTATTAATAACACACATGTATGAATATTAACATAAATGCACATGTAATTTTAAACAAACATTTCTAATTAATGAGCTGAAAGAATCAACTAGAACAAGAACTTGTAGAGAATTAAAAAAAAAAGAAAAGTATGGACTGATCGGGAGAACTTTAAATATTATGGACTATGTATGAAGTGTTTGGAGAAGTTACAGGAACTAGATGATCAACCGATCAGTTGATTGACGGTACAGATATTATTTTGGATGAGAGTGAAATTTCTGCGCGTTTCAGCATTCATGAAACTTCCTTCATTTTCAGCTGCTTTGTTCATAGTTTTTTTTATAGTTAGAGCTTAACTTTGTGCCTGAGAGGTTGGAAGGAGGCGTTATTTTTTTCCCTTCCCAAAACCAAAATCAAACCCTGAAAAGTGCAGACTGTGGATTAAACTTTGTGGACGGCCTCAAACCCAGTTAAACACCTCAAATATCAACAAGTACAGCTTTGTCTGCTCCAAGGTACGTAAATACGTTTAATAACCGTAGTATTATGTTATACTGCCAGAAGATACCAGCTAGTGAACCCAAAATGAAAAAAAAAAACTAAAACTAGCCAACAGTAACCAAGGGGGGCGGGGCTTGCTATAAGTCCACTGGCAGTCTTTCGTCTGAGACGTCCAAAAATCGTCCAGTGCGAACCCGACTTTGGTCACGCTTGGCTTGCTCCATCAAAGCCCATAATGTCCTAAGATTACGGACAATGGCTCCAACAGTTACATGAAGCATTTTCTCCCGCTCTGGTTAGAGATGGTGTCCACTGGCACAGTACAAGAGCTTGTGGACATGAAGACTGAGTACTTTTTTTTTTGGGTTTTGTTTACCAAAAGTAAACCAAAGACGATGACAGAGCAGGTATCCAAACTGGTTCATCAAACATAATACAAACATGGAGCTGATAACAAGAAAAGCAGCAGAAATGGGAAGTGGTAGGAAGACCAGAACCTGACACTGAAGGAAATCTGTGATGGTAAATTGTAAAAGAGGTCATACATAAGACGATGCTGGTGTAATATTAGGTAACAGAACCCACGTGAGCGGCACAGAAAGAAAGGAAAAACTGAACAGAATAAAGACATCAAGCAACTTTTGGTAGATGAAAGTAAAGCAAATCAACTTGTACAAAGAAAAAAAAATAGATTCAAATATAAAACACAAATAGATCAGACTAAATACAGAACAAGGATCTAAGGCTAATTAGGCTAGGACAAGGTCGAAACCAGCTAAACAAAGAACAGAGGCGGTGATTATGAAAGAAGTTCAACAAAACCAGGCTTTCTCTGAAAGAGACGCCTTGAAAAGCACAAAGCCGCAACCAGAAATAATCAGGAACAATTATCAGCAAATTAATCTGTTGAATCCAGGCAAGCGAAAAACAGGAAGAAGATAAAAATCATGACAAAAAATTATTACAAACAAGAGGGGCACTGTTGCATAAAAACATCAGCGAAGTCACAACTTTATATTTTATATTTATTTTTTTAATGTTATGCAGCCGCACAGAAACCTCTCAGACTTTTATAGCTTTATTTGCAATTGTTGCATTTTTATTGATATTATTTGACGCACATGCTCTCTAATCTGCATTGCATTATTATCAAATATCTGTTGTTTTAAATGTAATTAAGACAAATAAAACAGACTTTTCATCACAACATGGATTAGGCTAATTTATTTATTTAATGTTGCAGATAAAATCCATCCATTAATTAATTTTTGCTTATCTGGGTTTGGATGGTGGAGGCAGGAAGAGACCTCCTGTAGCTCTTCTGGGAGGACACCAAGGCGACTAACTGAGAGATATAATCTCTCTGTCCTGAGCTTGCATGAGGTCTCCTCCCAGTTGGACGTGCCCGAAATACCTCCCCAGGGAGACGTCCATTCAGGAGGGATCCTGACCAGATGCCTGAACCACCTCCTCTGGCTCCTGTCGATGTGGAGGAGCAGTGACTCGACTCTGAGTCCCTCCCGGACGGCTAAACCTCTCACCCTCCAAGGGAGGGTCCTACAGTCCCACCAAGGAAACTCCTTTCAGCTGTTTGTCTCGCTCTTTCACTCAAAAACTACGCTTCACTCTGAGGCGTACCTCTTTCCAAATCTGTAGTCGTGTCGACACGGACAACAGAAAATGTGATTGGTCCACTTGGTAGAAATGTCCTCCTTCAGTTTCACACTTCCTGCTGCTACTTGTCTCTGTCATTTTCATGTCAGGTAGTTCGCTCCAGTGTCTGTAAACACTACTGATGCTGAACATTTATCAGTGCCAATTCATGTAGGATATACTTTTTATGCCTGAGCTAGATAAACAAGATTTAAAAAAAAAAAAAAAAAAAAGGAAGCTCAATACTGCAAGCTACAGTGTAGAAAAAGAACTAGGACCACCATCAGTTGGGGGTGTAATTTCAGAGCAACACAGCAACACACATGATAACAGAAAAGTATAAACACCAAAGGCAGCATTGGTCCCATATGTAGACTATGTGTGTAGAGGCCACTTAGAAGCATAAATCAGACTTAAGATTACAACAATACAGAAGAACTTAAAAAATCAAGGACCACAGTCTCCCTCATCTGGATGTGCCTCTCACACCTCCATCCTGGAGTTTACTTGCACCTGTCGACTGGATACCACTGTGGAGTGGCGCTGGTGTGGTTGACCTGAAGTCCGACTTTCCGACCACCCCATTTTTATATATTTTTAGACCAGACATTTTTGTAGCACATTGAATTAAACTGAGCTGAAATGAACTGAAGAAGCGAGGCCTGGCGTAGGTGCTTCTTGATCCGAGCATAAGGCACTCAGGTTCGCCCGTCTTTTAGGTGACTACACCAACTCGCCAATTACGGAAGTCACTTTATGGGTTGGGTAAGGTGCAATACGTGTCTCTTTGTTCCCAACTTCAGTCACCTGAAACTATTTGATTGTTAAATGTTAAATAAAAATTAGTGTGTAAATATAAAAAAGGATAACCGTTGAATTATTGAATTTCTGTCAGTCATCAAGTAAATTTAGTATCATCAGTTGAACAGGGCAGGAAAAAAAATCCAGTGAATCACTATAAAAATACAGAAAATATTAGAAGTAGAAAAAGTGAAATAAAAGAAAAATTAAAAATAAAATTAAAAAATATATAATCAGATATAATCACAAAAAGAATGTGTGAAGTATTTTACCTTTGTTTTAATCTGAAACTCTTGCCACCCTTGTCACTGGAAACCCTGGCTTGCTAACTCGCTTATTTCACAAGGAAACTTTTGACTAAACTAACAAAACCAGGAAATCTCAACAAACACTATATCAGAACCCATACAGCATGACACCTCTAAATTACATCGACTGGTTTGGTCCTCATAAATCCTGTGGTTCCCTCTTAAGCTTCAGGACAAAACAACCGCTGGCGGCGCGCGGAAACTTACTCAGCCTTGTCCTGTTGTACAATTTAACAAACGACTTAACAAATGTCACTTAACTAAATAAAAAGCCCTTTCTTGCCGTCAGCCATGCTTAATCATGAATAAAACATGGGCCCACCCCTCTCCACCCCCTTCGTATTAAGACAGTAAAAATCCCCCTCCTCCCTTGAGGCTCCGTACAGTACGACGGCAAACAAAGACGTACGGCTTATAAATTGATCTGAAACCCAATTTGTTTAACAGCTGATGTGTGCACAGTTCAGCCCGGAGCATCTTCAATGCATAAATTAAAAAAAACAACAACATCTAGATATTTTGTGAGGCTTTGTGTCTGGGTACGATAAGACAAGTTGTTTTTCCTCCCAATCACCCGCGAGCCTCAAGGGGGATTTTTAGCTCCGCTGATAGAGATGACCAATGTGGACTGTAAGCATAAAGAATTGATCACAAAATACATTTTATGCACAGTATATGTGCAAATGTGTTGCAGTTGACACTAACAGAGCAATCGTCATAAGTACTCAAAACGTCTTTAAATAAAAGCATTTAACAGATTTGAAGTCCCATTTTAAAGCTACACAATAAACTATAGTTTTGCTTTCATGGTGGAAAAAATACAGAAATAGCAAAAAGGTGATGCTTGGAGCCTCCTCCAATAATAAACAAGCTTACGGATCAGTGCCTGAACTCATTACTCACCCACTTTCTGCCACAGTAGCGTGACTGCTTGTAATTAGAGATGTTTGATGCTGCCATTAATTTCAGCTATTATCAAAATGCACACATCTGGTTATTCCAGAAAACTCTAATGGTGTTGTATGTGGAAACAGGTTTGATTTACCGTCTTTTCTGGCTTTGGTTCGTCAGAAGCCGCGTGAAAAACATTACATTTTGTTTTCTTTAATGGATGTTAATAGCTTTTTTCTTTTTCCCCCTATAGATTTTCCTGCTTTCACTTTTTGAAAAACATTACATTAACATAAAAATGTTACAAAGTATTTTCCATCTTCTCTGTAATGGCTTCTTTAGGACATTATTGTGCACATTTGTTTAAAATAAATACTAAACGTCTGAAAGATAATAAACTTAATGAGCACTGAGACAGTTAAAGAGAACCAGTAGACTAAGTGGAAACCAGACTTGTTTCTGGAGGTAGCATTTAAAAATATCTTCTAACAGCTCAAATTTATATCATTTATCATAATTAAAAAATTTCCAACTTTTGTAAGTAGTATTGGACCTGTCACGATGCACAGAACCCACAATTAATTTCAGCAATAGATGATATCACGCTATTTAAATTCTATGGAGCTACATGTGAATGTACCATTACATCGCTGCTGGAGCTTTTGAGTTTGCATTTTATTTCCATTTTCTTTCTTCTCCACAAATAGCCTCCTGGTACTTTTAAACGCCTGGGGTCATCACACATTTTGCGTATTAAACACCCACCCAAATAACCGCCGGGGCGATTATTTGCATTATATTGAGGTAAACCTAAAATAAAGGCTATTCTCCTTATTTTGTCAGGAGTAAACAGTTAGTTACATTAACTGTGCAACACTTCTGTTTTCTTGACAGAAAACGAAAGTGTCAGAGGGAACGACTCACAGCGTGGAAACATGGAGGAGAATGGACAGCAAAGGGACGTAAGCAATGATGTAAAAGGGAAGAAAAATAAAAAGTAATTGTCATCACAATAATGGCCTGGTGCAGGTGCAAATAAATAAAGTCCTGCAGCGAATAGCCTTCTGCCTGGTGTCCAAGTTGGTTTTGTGTATTAAACACCTGGGCTATTAAGTGGTGAAATACGGTACGTGCAAACAGGACAAAGTGAAACCCTTCTAGCATTTGTACCAAAGTTTTAGAGAAAACCAGGCTTTACCTGGTGAAGCTCTCCTGCAACAGTGTAGGTCCCACCGAAACAACCAATCCATTCAGCCACTCGTATCTCTTTCCTTCAGTCACTACGAACAGTTCGTGACCACAGGTGACAGTAGGAACAATGATTAATCATACTTTAATGATTAGCTTCTATTAGCATTAAATTAATAAATAACATGAGATGTGAAAGACTGATTGTGGGCCGTAAACCACAATAACAAGGAAAGGGCCCATCTTCATCCTGTGTGAAAGCACACAGTGAGGAGGTGAATGCACAGCTGGAGAGTGGAGGCGGAATAAAAGGGGGATCTCCAGTGCATCTTTATACCATGATCTCTGTGTAGAAGTGGCTTAAGACCAACATCTCCCACCACCCCCTTCTTTCTCCTTCTAAGCATTTGCCGTCATATCAACAAACTTGAACATCTATATCTTGGAGCAAAAGATGTCACATGACAACGTGATGAAGGTACAGAAACCCTTCAAGCATCAACAAGATCTATCCATATGAACACTGATGTCATTGTGTTTCTGTTGGTTATTTAAAAGTTCCACTTTACAGTCAGTCCTAACAATGTCCTTAACACATTAATAATTTCGTTGCACTTTTTTGTATCAACATTTTCAATTGAACTTCATGTCCTTGTTCATATCCAAGCAGCCAAACACACATTACATCTCAAGTGAAGCTTCGACATGATAACCCTCTTTATTGGGGTTAATCAGCTTAAAAGGCAGCACAATGCTGCGCAGCGTTCCTTCCCCTGACATGTTGGAAAGTCACTAAGCCAATAGCATTTCCTCGTGGATTACTGGACTTGGGGAAGAAAGGGAGGGGAGTGAGGCCTGGGGGGTCCAAAACAGAATATTAGCTGATTTAGTAATCTGGGACCTGATTTACGACTGGTCAGGTGTGAGAGCCGTTTGTTTGGACTGCATGACTTAAAGCACTGGTTCGCAGCCAGGAATGATGCTAGTTATGCACCCTTTTGATCACATTTGTCATTTGTCAAGATCAAACAAACGGTTTGATTGTGGAGTGAACTTGCTGAGACACTGACTTCTGAGAAAAATGTCTGGAATGTGGGTTCACGAGTTGCACGACCCTTTTGAATAAAAGGATGTTGAACTCCAAATAGTTACAAATAATGACAATGACCTCTTCCTATCATTGCTAATGTGATTGCATCATTTGCACTGAGATAACTGACCGCTGATCCAAGTCTTTGCCTTTTTAAGGACTTTCTGCTGCTTCCTTTTGGCCACAGATAAAACGTCCCCAGTTGTACGTAGGAAAAAAATGTCCAAGAACTCTGTTGTACCTGCTGCAGTTGGGCTCCTCAATAGTTCAAAGGGACTTTTGCACATTGTTATGATCACTCTGCTTTACTTCTCACTGCAATGCTGAGGGTTAATAAAGTTAATCTAGAATCATCTAGACCAGCAAACTGCTAAAACTTAAGAGCCTGTTTATCCTATTTGTGATTTATTAATCAAATACAAACCTTTTTTAAGCCAGTGTAGGAAGGAGCAGATGATTTTTCCTTGCTTTCCTTGAAAGATACCGATTTTTTGATGAGATATCACCTCACTTAAGGTGCGTACATACTGACATTCTGTAATATTTACGTAAACCGCAGTGGTTTCGACATATTGGCCCAAAGAAGACAGAAAAATCCAACAAACCCATGTCCTTACATACACAAAATGGGCATTCTGGAAACAAAAGCGCGACTCGACATCATCTGCGTGAAATGTCATGCGCACGACCCACATTGTCCGCCAGTAAATCAAAACAACAATGGAGGAAACAACACCAATTATATTTGAGACATGTATGTCTGTTAAAGAAACACCACGTAAGATTGTGCTCTGTAGCGCCCTCTCTGGTTGAGAAGCACAATTGTCTGTTACAATCATTGCAAATATTATCGCCCCATCTCCTGGCTTCTGTTACGAAATAAACTATCAACCAAACTCAAACATACAGGACTTGGAAAGCAAAAAAAAAGAAAAAAAGACTAATTCAATATGCTAGATAGCTTCATCTTATAGTTAGCATCTGGTAAAGTCCACTGAGTAAACACTGTGACCATGGTTGCCATGTTGGATTATTATAAGCGAGTTTGAGTTGCTTGTCTTTCAGTAAATTCGCTTACAAACGCTGGTAATCTGTTTTATTTATTTTCACGTTTCCAAAATTGTAGTTTGAGACAAATTAAAGATAATTTTTTTTTTTTTTTTAACCGGAAAGATGTGGAGAAGCGGCTTTTCTGATTGTAGGTTTCTCTCTGGGCATCTGGCAACGCTTCACGTGGGTCAGACTCCAACTTCTATAGTCCTGATATAGTTAAACAGTGTGAACCCAGGCTGTGGTGTAAATGCGATCTGCTTGTTTTAAGTTGAACTACCACTAAAATAATTTCAGTGAGGGGGTGGAGGTTAAATTCCTCCTTGTTGTTGTTGTTTTAAGTACCAACTAATTTCATCCTCTGCCCAGAGAGTTAGAAGTTCTTTAATCTCTTCTTATGTTGACAGATGGTTAATAAAAGCACAAGCAAACTAACAGATGCGTTTCCTTCAGCTTTTTCACGTCTTTTTCACTGCTCTGGGAGGTGGAAAAGAGAGGAGATCTGAGTTTACGCCTTTCTGGAAAATGGCAGTTACACACGCGTACGGACACCAGAAAGAGGTGGAAGTATTCCACCAGAGAAACCAGTAGCCAGAAGGGGGGTAAGAGTTGGCGCTGCTCTGACATCATCGGGTCGTAACTCTTTCTTCAGACCGGCACCAGTCAGCGCTCTGAGCGGAGAGAATTATGGCTCTAAAATGTAGGACACAAACTTTCTTCCTTCAGTGCGAAGCGTGAGCATGTGCAGGATTATCCAGCGTGTCATTGAATACCAGGTATTAAACGAACACAGCAGGAACACAGAAATGAGTACAAACTAGGCCCCAGGCCAGCGTCCAGACCATGACTCATAATCACAAGACCTGCAGGCCCTGAGATGCAACTCTCAACATAAACACATGCAAACACATTCCCACCCCCAGCCGGAGAGCTAATTTCATCCCCATGGCTGCGTGTTTATCTCAGTGTGTACATGTTCGTGTGAGGCTACCACGTTCCTGCTATGACAAGGTTACATAACGTTTGTGCGTGTCTGACTGCTTCTGGCCGGTGGCCAGCAGAAGGTTAGCAGCAGTCTCACACAGACACACACATGCAGGACAGAAAGGAGGTTGTGCAACACATCGGTGGTCAGGCTCCATCTGGACGACCGTCAGAAAACAAGACAGAGTCAAGACTTTCGTAATGTCAGAGGCTGCACATGTTCTGCAGAGCCCACATGCAGCACAAATCACAATTAACATCAATAATCTAGTTTTTGCTGCTGCTGGGATGACTTAAAGCAGCACAAAGGAACTTTTGCCACTATCATCTCAGTGGGTCCCCTTATGGGGGTGAAGGTTAGGTCCCATTTATTACTTTTAAACATTTACTGTATATACCACCATCTTGTGTCTCTCTTCTCTCTGTCTTTCATCTATGTCTTTCATTTCTCCCTCCTCTGCTTTCCTTACACAGCTGGTCTTCAGCAGGAGGATACCCCTTTATCAGTCAGTTGGGTTCTCACTGCACAGTTTTGGCCGTCTCACACAAAAAGATGTGCAATCGTGGAAAAAATGCTCCATCATAAAATTATAAAACGTTGGTGGTACATCTGACAACGATACAGGAGCAGAGATGAACCACCAAAGACAGCTGAGATACCAGCAGTGATGGTCTCAGAGTGTGACGGCCTGTCGCTGCCTCGACCATCTCTGTCAGCTAACCAACCAATAGGAACGCAGCATGAAATGACATAAACATAATCGCAGTCGCCGGTGTAACATGCTGTAAATGCATTACACCACCCTTTTATAGCTAAGATGGACAACTTTCCCCACGATTGCGGGTCTTTCGTCTGAGACAGCTGAACCAGTGGGAACCATAAGGCGGCAGGTCCCGCACTCTTCCAGGATTTCCAGACTTCCATTTTTCTTCCACTGGTCATACTAGACAGAATCATCTCTGACCTCGCAGCCAAGCATTGGATCTGTTCTGATGTCTCGTGAGCTTCAGCACGTCAACATCCTTCCTCGTTTTCTCCTCACCCTGGCGCTAAATTTTCCACCTCCAAAGCAGTAGAGCTCGCTAGTCCTTCAGAAACTGCATGTTCAGGCGTCCACCAAGTCCAAAATCCAGCAAGCTGCCACTCAGTGGATTCCAAAGACATCTAGATGCTGGATAAACTTACATGAACAGTCGCAGCTTCTGGATCTTGACCTGAGTGGATGTCTAAGGTGGACATTCTGTTTTTCATCTACTCATGGTAGGCCTGGACTGGACCATCATCTATCTGTTCGGATGTGAAAGGATCTCACAGTCATCCATCTATCCATCCATCCATCCATTCATCCACCCACCCACCTACCTATCCATCCATCCATCCATCCATCCATCCACCCATCCATCCACCCTCCCATCCATCCACCCTCCCATCCATCCATCCATCCACCCACCCACCCACCCACCTACCCATCCATCCACCCATCCACCCACCCATCCATCCATGCATCCATCCATCCACCCACCCACCCACCTACCTATCCATCCATGCATCCACCCATCCACCCACCCATCCATCCATGCATCCATCCATCCACCCACCCACCCACCTACCTATCCATCCAACCATCCACCCACTTATCCATCTATCCATGCATCCACCCATCCACCCACCCATGCATCCATCCATCCACCCACCCACCCACCTACCTATCCATCCATCCATCCACCCACCCAACCATCCATCCATCCATCCAACCACCCTCCCATCATCCATCCATCCACCCACCCACCCACCTACCTATCCATCCATCCACCCA
The DNA here is from genome assembly GCA_037176975.1 of Arrhamphus sclerolepis. Classification (NCBI taxonomy): domain Eukaryota; kingdom Metazoa; phylum Chordata; class Actinopteri; order Beloniformes; family Hemiramphidae; genus Arrhamphus; species Arrhamphus sclerolepis. The sequence continues at coordinate 3,930 of JBAMYA010009045.1, read as the reverse complement.
TCCATCCACCCTCCCATCCATCCATCCACCCACCCACCCACCTACCTATCCATCCAACCATCCACCCACCTATCCATCTATCCATGCATCCACCCACCCATCCATCCATGCATCCATCCATCCACCCAACCATCCATCCATCCACCCACCCACCCACCTACCTATCCATCCATCCATCCATTCATCCACCCAACCATCCACCCACCCATCCATCCATCCACCCAACCATCCACCCTCCCATCCATCCATCCATCCACCCACCCACCCAACCATCCACCCTCCCATCCATCCATCCACCCACCCACCCACCCATCCATCCATCCACCCAACCATCCATCCACCCACCCACCCATCCATCCATCCACCAACCATATTGCCCCCCTTTTGCTGCTCAACTCATATCGCTTCACTGCAGAGATTTCGCTCAGTTGTACACGTGCACACACATGCACACACCTACGTTCACTGTTCTTTTTCCACACTGATGTCCCATTTTGTTTTTGAGGAAGGGGTATAACAATGGCTGTGAGACTGGCCAAGTCTTCAACATGTCCTCTCTGAATGAAAGGCTTCAGCAATTTCAGGGACACACTCTACAGAAGGGTAAAGAGCTTCACACAGAGGAGAGAAATTGAGGATTAAATGGAAAGACAAATTTATATATTTTGCTGTACTTTAAAACGGATTTGCTGGATTTGCTTTGTGATATCCGTGGTAGACGTGACAAAGTGATGAGACAGTTTATTACAATTGATGGATACATCATTTGTGGTATTACTGGATGCACTAAACCTGAATTCTTATTTAGTATATGGTTCAGTTTACTTACAAGCAAATATGAGTAGAAATCTCTCAAAGACTAATTTTCATCTGGCTTTCTGAAAAAAGAAAAGCATGTGGGGTAATTTTGAGCTTAATCCATCTGGAGCGCTAATCTGAAGATGTTGTATATCCGACGTTTAAATACTTTTGGACCATCACAAAATGTTGATGATTTCCTCTTACTGTAAGGTATTAATCTCCCATTTTATGAGGACTAAAGAAAAAAATGCTTCCAACATTACTACCTATTCAAACCCTTGTTTCACTTATCGCTTGCTAATTACAGGGTGATACAATGACGTAACTGGAAAGTGGAAGATGGTGCAAAGAGTGACTGAAAAGAAATACTAAAAATTAAAAACTAATAAAATGGAAATCTGTAGTAAAAATAAGTTGGGTGTTGAGTATTGGGAGGAAATGTGGTAAACATTTTCTAAGATACATGACAAAGACATAATTAAGGTGGTGAGACATGAGGTGAGCGTAATCAGTTTAATGATACTTTATAAATCCCTGAAGGGAAATTATATGTTGCAGTAGCTGTCAGTATTTAAATCTTTTTAGTGTTGAAAATGATTATTTCTTTGGGCATGAAGGGTCTCCGATAGTTGACTGTGTTGCGCAGTATCTGAAGAAGCCTGGAGAAGAAGCTCTGTTGTTGAATCACTGTGTTGTAAGAGATGCTCAGGGTTGTCCATTGTGTTTTTTCACATTTTAAGAAGTGTCCTTATTTGCACCATCAGCTCAAGAGGCTAAAGAACAGTCCCCAAAATGGAGCCAGTCTTCTTTATCAGTGTATGCTGTTTTTTCTGAAGGCCCTGGCTCTGACGCTGCTCTGCCAACAGATTACCGCACATGAGATTGCACTCTCCACATCAGACTCATAGAAGATACCTTTGAAGGACCTGAGCTTCTTGAAGAAATTCAATTTGCTCTGTCCCTTCTTGTAGACACAATCAGTGATGCATCTCCAGTCCAGTCTGTTGTCTAGGCGAACACCAAGGTATTTTAACTGCTCCACCACCTCCAGCTCTTCTCTCACAATGGAAATGCAGTGGAAGTACAGGAACAAGAAAAGATGTCCTGTGACACTTGTCCTGGTAAAGGCTGAGGCTGAAGAGGTTCTGTAGAATCTCACATATCTTGCTTGTACAAGCTGTCAGGACTTTGAGGCTGATCCATGGAAATGCACCTCACTGTTCCAGTGTGGATGGTGTTATCAGCAAAGACATTAATATAGTTTGTCAGTCAATCATGGCATTAATATCACCTACATGTGGCCCACAGTGTGTAACCCAGTTCATGGCCTTAAAACACCCCCACAAAGTCTCCTCAGCTTCCTCTGACCACCTCCTTGCTGTCCCTTTAGTCACAAGTTGCCTCTGAGCAATGGTTTTATACGTAGAGGAGAGAAAGACCAGGTTGTGATCTGTTTGCCGAGACCAGGTCATGCAGGGGGGTGTATGTATCTCAGATGATCAAATTGAACATTTTATTTTCCCTTTTGGAGCAGTCAATAGATTTTTGAATCATTGGAAGCGTGGTAGAGAGAGAGGAGAGGGAGAGATGTGGTTTAATTCTCCAGAGATCACCACAAATACACTGACGTGTTGTGTTGTATCTTAGGAATAACTGAGCTGATGATGTAACATGCAGCATTAGCAGTAGCTGATGGTGGGATATGTAATGCTAAAATAACACTGGTGAACATAGATAGTCTGGATGAAAAATTGTAGCTGGCTGTTTGAAATCCAGGCTGCGAGAACAACATTTTACAGCTGCTCTTCAGATGTAGTAACAAAATAAGGAAGCAAGTCATACAAGCAGCACAACATCCAAACTGGAATGAAAAATGGTTCAAAAATTTATATTTGCACTGAAAAAAGTTAAGAGGAGATGTTCAAGGTAGTAATATGACAGGAGCTACTGTAACAAGCTGGCACTGTGCATGCCTCTGTTCTGTTTATGCACTGTAAAAGTGTTTAGACAACAAACAAAGTAAAAAATGTGCCATGTGGGGAGGGATGTGAAGGCTGGGAACTAAGAATGGGGTGACAGAGAAAAACAAGGGAAGAGGGAAAGAGATTATGTATGTGGTTCAGCACACAGAGGGCTTGCTAGTTATTGATTCCATTTAATAATCCTTAACCATACTCTGCTCCCCTGAGAGCACTTAAATTCCCCCCTTCTTCCCTCAGTCTCTTATAACCATGATTGACCCTCTTGTTGGATTTGAAGACAAGAGGAAAGCTGGAAGACAGGAGAAGATAAAGATAAACTGCTGGCCCACCAGTTGGTGAATGTTGTAGTTGAGGGTCAAAACAGCCTGTGAACAGGGTGCTGCCTGATTACATTTTCTCCTGGTTGACGGCTGCAGTTGCTTCATTCAGTAAACATCTTATGGGCAATTAACACTTATCTGCTTGAAGTTAAACTGAAATGTGAAGGAAGTAGAGCTGTTGCTGAAAAGTCCTAGAGTTTTCTTTTAATGCCGTCTTTGCAGCAACATGTGTCTGAGTAAGCTCTTAATGTTTCTACACATGATTAAATAATCCACTGAAATTGAAATTGATTTAACGATACTGAGTTAATGAATTGATTTCACATACAAATGTTAAACATAAAGAGATTTTTTTCCTGCTCTTCTATAATTGTAAAAAAAAAAAAAAAAGCTTCAACGCTGTCATGTTTTACATTTTGTCTTCGTTTTGGACATCACTCAATGTCAGTAAAATTTGTGTTAACGTAACAGTGTTGAATAGTGTAACTTTGATAAAGTTGTGGAGGGAAACACGAGGTAGATATTTTAGAGTAGCCGTTTGTGTTCTTTAATATTTTGACTTAGATGATTTTGTAGTGTTTTTTTTTATAATTTTCCTACTACACCTCCCTTTGCAGAGAGGATGAGGCTCCTCCTTCCCCATCGTACTGCTCACAGTTCAAACAAACTTTACTTCTCCATCAGTCTGCGCTTTTCTGATGTTAAATGAAATTAACATACAATGTACATTGTTTCCCATGTGTACAATATACACACACACACACACACACACGCACACTTTTAGTTACTTGTGAAAAATACTTTTAAAACATAAGTTTTGCAGAACA
>JBAMYA010009024.1:0-17758 GCA_037176975.1 Arrhamphus sclerolepis | reverse complement strand
ATTTATGATGTCAAGGTCTTTTACTGAGTGCTAATCCTTTCTATAGAGCACAAGTTTCTTGTGTTTATATTAACTTAATATGTGTAATCCCTGTAAACACACACAAATGGCTCTCGTTCTGTTCAACTCATGGCTTTGTACCAGTGACTGAGCATGCAGCCATGTGATCATTCCACAAATGTGACAGCTCAAGATTGATGAAAGCCTCACATGACACACCACGTTATGAAAGTATGCAGTGGAGGAAAGATGCCATGCCAATCAGGAACCTGAGACGGTACTTCTCCTGAACTATCAGGAAAGAAAAGATGACTATAAATACATCAGATGCAGCATAAAATTATCCAAAGCAGTTTGCAATGTCATGCATTTCCACTGATAGGGTGGGACGTACTGACATATTTATTATTTAATAAATACGACTGAATACGGTTTTCTAACTCTACATCATATCATATTTGACTTCATGTCACGATTAGCGTTATATGACCATTTCAAAGCAATGTATTTAAGATCACACAGAAAACTCAAATATTTTTCCTGACAAAATTTAAAATGAAAATATATCATGAATACAAAATGTGTGTGTGTGTTAAATTGTTTATGCACACATCTACACAGAGCCGCATGGCCTATATCAAGAAGGAAGTTTCCTCAGCAGGCTGCCAATCCAAGAAATCTAAGTTTGGGTGTTGAAGACAAAGCTATTGGTTGACAGACTCTAACTGGCTAAGGATGAGCCAAAAGCTCTCAGTGTAATGTACAGTATGCTGTCCCTGGTCAAGTGCTGCAGCTAGGGAAACAGGAGAGGCCTTTCAGGCTTTCCTCCGAGGGTGAGCCAACCTGCTGCCCTCTTTGGTATTCTGGAAGCTGCAGTGATGTGCTCTGACAGAGCTTTGGCTGGGCGAAAACATTATGCAAGGCAACAAGATTGAGATCAAGAACTAAAGTCAGGCAGTATTTCCTGAGCTTACATCTATACTTCTATCTGAAATGTTTGGACATTCTTATCTTGAAACTTAGCACTCAAAATTACAGTCAAATGAAAATACCATTTTCCTAAGACAATCTGTCAGTTGTCTTCAGCTAATGTCGTATTCTAACATGACACTTTGGCAGCTTGACACATATTGGCAACGTTAAAAACATGAATTCTTGTCTAAGACCCAGAGTATTATCTAACATCTTAATCTCTGCAGTCCACTTCAATCTGTAGACTCTCGTAATGCCTCTCCTGCCATGTCTCCTCACAGATTTCCCCCCTCCGGAGCCGTTTCATGCTTGATGAATGGGGAAGCTTATGCCAAAGGTATGAAGAGCACAGCTGACCACTGAGTTAACAGAAACGCCTGCTGCCTGTCTGTTTGCTCTAGGACTGATGCCAGCCACCCCCACCCCCTCAGCCCACACCCACACACACACACACGCACAACATTTATATCACTGGCAGCAGAGCACCTTTATGGCTGTGAAACGTGCTCTGGAGCAGACACAGGCCAAAGTTCAACCAGCATAAGGAGGTGAGCTTTCCATTGGTAAATATATCCACTAACACTGAAAGGATGATGGCAATATTTTCCAATGAAAAGTTAAGTACATCTAAAAAGAGCACTTTCCTCTTGGTGACATACCTAACCCTTCTCTTCATGAAGTGGAATTTAGTTCACTTACACGGCTGGGTGATTAAGTTAACATGAGAAATTATTTTACTTTTTGCTCTCTGATAACCATCAAGGTTTTTGCAGCCAATATGCTAATTTATTGAAACTGAGATATTTTTCAAATCAAAAAGTACATTCATCACATTCACTGATCAGAAAAAAACACATGACAGATGACAAACCAACAGATTAACTATTTATGGGAATTATTATGCATTTAAAACACCACAAATAATTACAATAATTGAAATGGGCAAGACTTTGTTGGGTATAAGTTCTGATTGCTCGTTTTGATTAATTTCCCAGCCCTACCATGTTCTGATTTGTGATATTACAGAACAGACTTCGCTTTTGATGAAGTGATTTACAGTTTGTTTTCTTCCCAGCTTTGACTGATAATATGAACATTTACTAAACGGTAAAGAATCTGTACACCACGTTTGGAGCACACAATAATCACAGTAAGAATACAAGTACTGATCAATGACTGGTTTAGAAAGTGTCACGGTAATCCTGTAGGGTGTCAAGGTTTTGCACTTTATTCGTCAAATTGCAAAGATTGAACAATGAAACATGACCAGTAGATATCTCAAGTTAGAACAAGAATTTTACACACTGTCAGCTTTATCAAAATTCATATTTCTTTTTAACATTTTGTCAACATATTGCATATAGTCCAGGGCCCAGAGAAACAAGATTTAGGACCTATTTGTCTATGTGTGCCTTTTGGAATACCACTACATACTAAAAGCAGTAACAATAACATAAAAATATATTCTGTGCAAGTGCTACCGAATATGGAAGTTTATGTAAAAGTACTGTATGTGGAGAAATAACTTTGGAAAAAAAAAGGCCTTTAAAGTGAAATTATTTTTAAATACTTATTAGAACAAATGATTTATCATCATGATTCATTCACCGTTACTTGCTTACAATAACCTATAATTTATATTTAATCATCTTTACACATGCAAATAATTCATTACGTCAGTAAGTTTATGCTCATTTGCACAACTGTTAATTCTGTGATAAAATTATCCCCTAATTGTATTTTTGGATACTCCCTTTGTCACTGATATGAAAGAAAAAGTCCATAAATAAATAAAACTTAAATGTGAAATTGGACATACTTACTTGAACATCCAGAAGGAGTACAGTAAGCATCAACATATTACCATCATGCATTCGCTGTTATGTACCATAAGTGTAATTTTAGGGCTGGACGATATGGCAAAAATTTATATCACAATATATTTCCTAATTTTGGTCGACACAATAAAATTCTGATATCAATGTGAATAATATGAAAACCACAGACAAACTGCCAAGAAAGGAAATCTGCACAAACAAATCTCTGAAAAATTAAATAGCCAAATTCTTAAAACCAAGTCCTTTTAAAATATATAATGTTTTAAATGTGAAAATGTTAACAAAAATAGAGGTTCACCTTTTATTTAAAGTCATAACCAAGAAACCTGACTTTACCATCAAACATACAAGCAAACTTTGTCAATCATTTCCATAATAATAACGTATAACAAAATATTTAAGATGTTTTTAGAAGTCATATCATCATGATTAGTTTTGAAAAATTCTTTGGTGCAAGACATATTGTTACTGAATTAATGTACAGCCCTATGTTATGGCATTTTATTTGTTAACACCAGTGAAGAGTCGTGTGCTCCTTTGGGATTTATTTTGTTTTGCACGAAATGATTGCTGTAAAATAATCATAATAGAAGACAGGCACATTTTTTCCCCTGATTTACGTTAACTGTCGAGAGGAAGATGTCCCATTTGGCAACGAGCTCGAAAGCATCCGCAGAAGCAACCACATGGTTTGACGGAGCACACAGTGTGCCCCTCTGCTGTGTGACCGCACTATGGGAAAGCACAATAACATCGGCGGGACTAAAAGAAAGCCATTTCCACTTTGTTCCAAGTTAAAGATAAGCTCTAAGGGATCGTGACTGCCCCGTTGTTTTCTTTCTGCCACGCACGTTTTAACACGAGGAGAAACAAAGGATAGACGTCTATATCTGCGACGCCTGAGCCACAATTGGGGCCGTACTTTGATTTAAAAAAAAAAAAGAAGAAGTAATAATGATTTTACTGTAAAGACATTGACAAGCATAAATGCTTGAATACATTTAAGAAAAAGTGAGACGCGCGTGCAGCAGCCTCGCTAAAGGCTAGCATTAGCATGTTAGCCGACCACACCAACAGACAAAAACACGTCTCCCACGTCTTCAAGCACTTTCCCTCGCTGGTGTCAAATAACCCCCCTAAAAAACAATACAGGGGATGCTTTTTTATTTTTTTTTTAATGCCACTGAACTCAAACCGTTAATAACTCAAAAGCTTCACATTCTTCCAAGACGACACACATTAAACGTCACAGACAACGTTACACACAAACCGCAAACATACACACATCCACTGAGCAGGTACCTGAAAGCTGGGTCCTCTTTGCTACACCTCGGAGGCGGCGACGAAAACGCATTCCTCTTGTTAAAAAGTTTTTGGAAGAGAGTTGGGGGCATTTTTGTACCAAAAATAAATTCGGTACAGGTTCCCTTTCTTTTCAAATCCAAGAGCAACGCTTGATCCTTGTAACTGTCTCCATGGGTGTCAGTCATATGACAGGCATTAGTCACAGGAGCTGCTTGGTAACCCACTACATTTTTCTGATTGGTTAAACCAAACGCGACTGCTACAATATATTACCTTATTGGTTGATATTTTTGGTAGTGTACCACGTGGTAGGCAGAATCGCTGTGTTGATGTTTTGTCGGAAACTGTTGTCCATGAAATTTATTCAGAGAAATCATGCAAGTAAAAGAAAATAAATAACTCACACACCCACTAGTATTCGTGCAAGTTGTGACTGTGTTTTAACTTATTTTAAGACATTCTCCAACGTTCATAACTCTGTGCATTTAATAACAGACATATGCATAAACACAGAGAAAAGACATCTAACAAACTTTTATTAGATTTGAAATTTACATTTAGTTTACGTTTGGATTTACATTGAAGATATGGCAGTGTCACTATATTTTACATACACAATACTTTTTATAAGGCCAAAAAAAAAAGAATATTACAAATGTGCCATCTAGTGGTCATTTTTTACTACGCATTTTTTTTTTGATAACGTGAAAAACCAATATGTGTCAAGGACATATATTTCTGCAGGTTCTTCCAGCTAAAGAGACTCAGAACACACAGGGAACCACACATAGGATGAAATATTAATAATAATAATAATGATAAATAATCAGAAAAGTATAGAAAGTTAACGGGTCACATCATGTTCACATGGTTTATGCAAAGCAAGCACGTAAATAGACTGGCTTATACTCATTAAATATTCTTCTTACATAACATTTTTACAACAACTACCCAATTGTTGCACATCATTTTCCATGTGCTTTAGGAATATGCCAATTAGTGTAAACTGCAGTTTAACTCAAATCAGCTTTCACTGTACAGAGGTTCTGTGTTTAATGTGGAAGGAAATATAAAAGTGCACTTGAGTTTTGCACGCCTCTCTCTCGTTGTCTGAAAGAAGACATCCCTGTCATTTTCACTGTCAAAGTCAAAGAACTTGGCTTTCTCTGAGCTCGTTTTCACAGACTTTAGTATCACCATCAGAGATAATGCTCCTTCTTCATAGCTAATCTCATCCCTTTTAGATGTCTCTGCATTCGTCTTCATCTGCTCTTGAGCACTGGATGGCTCACTGGTGGTGTGAATGGAGGATGCAATGTGTTCTCCTTTAAGGATCTCTGTAGCGATGGGGCTTTTAAACTGAACCTTTTTCTTGAACAGAATGGGCCTTTTCTCAGTGGTCTAGGGAGAAAAATCATTAATTCAACATAAATTAGTTTTGTTTCTTGGGGGGTGGGGAATTAAAATGTTGAATTAGAGTATTGTGAACACTGAGGTGGTTTTCTTACTTCTGGCGAGGGTTTCCTTGTGAGGGCTTTGATTGCAGACAAGGAGCAAAAAACACCATTTGTTATTATGTACTTTCAGTGAAAACAGTGAAAAAACACAACAAAAGATATTTACTGATGAGGATACACACGTTATTAGAACAGATTTGTTTTCTTTTTACCTGTTTTGAATGAATCCCTTTCTATTTTACTCTCAGGTTCAGGGTTTTTGGTGTGCCTTTATGGACAAAGCATAGTAAATCACGCAACAACCATCCATCAATACTCAAATGTTTCTATTAGACAAACATTTCAAGAGGAATTCAATTTTAAAACCCACCTTTCACATTTCTTTTCACCAAAGGAGGTATCTAGAGACAGGAAAGCAGTTTTATTTAGATGAGCGCTGTTTAAGAACCTCTTTCTATATCTTTTTTTTAAAAGTCTGTTTTAAAATTTGACTTCAGGTCTCTCTGTAAACTTTATTTAAAGTCTATAAAAACACAAAAGTGGATGAATTTTGTTCTCACTATCATCTATGATGGGAGTAAGATTGGGCGGATGATGCATGTGGATGTTTTCAGCATGGCTAATATCCAGCAAGGTGGAGTTTTTGATGTTATGGAGATCTAGCAACTCCTCCTTAGTGGGGAAAGTCAGCTTTTCCACTGTGAAAACATAACATATTAAAAATAAAACAAACTTCTCTGGGATGTACCATTCTTATTCTCTTTTTGGATATAAAAATATACACACCAGTGTTTTCTCCCCTGAAAATCTCTGGGGACGGAAAACTGCTCAAAGTTGTTGAGGTAGTGGTGTAACAATCATCGTCGTCATCTTCAGAGTTGAAAGTTACCCCTGGCTCCATGCTGCAAGGGGCAACATTTTCTGCAGTATCACCACCTTTAAAAGTCTTCAGGATGGGTCTTACCTGAGTGAATGGGTAGCCTGCTTGTGGCACCTTTGGGTGACAACATTCTTTATTTACTGGTACAGGGGGAGAAGCACTTTGGTATCTGGAATTCCCAGAGCTAACCTGCATGTATAAAGGAATATCATTGAAAAAGAGCACAAAGTAAAATGTATTTAAAACTGAATGGCTCTGTACCTGCAGCATATGATCCTACTAGTATCCGTGTAGTAATTATGAGTTAAAAGTGTGTACACAGGTTTTATATCTATCTTTAAAGGAAAATATAACATGTTTCTAAATCAACCCACTTACCAACACTTGGCTTGTAGGCTTGACAGTGGGCTCACTTATGTCATCCACCTCAGGTTCCTCTTTTAATGTGTCATAATGTTTTCTGAGCAGAAGTTTCCTTTTTACTGTAATTTTGGGAGCGGAAAGTTTAAATGACTAGTATGTTTTCTGTATCACACATGCTTCTTTGGAAGGACAGTAGCCTAAAGCATTTGTGCGTCTGGACGTCAGTTTCTTACCGTCGCGTGTCCTCCGGACTGCTTTCACGGGTGTATCGCCTTTGTAGGGGATCCCACTATCACGACGATTCTGGCGTTTAAGTTGATTCATTTTTATTTACAATCGTTCCCAGAGCAAATCCACCTCTAATCTACTCCACATGTTAAAATCATGGCGAAACGCTAAAAAGTATTAATTCTAAAGCACCCCACTCCTTGATCTGTGAAGTACCTAGCAACCAGCACACCTGAGCGGGGTTGCCAGGTCTGACTGTTTCCAGCCTAAACGCGACGTAAAACCCACGCATAAACTCATAAAAAAAAAACCCCAGCTTAAATCATATCTTCTCTAGAAACTCATTTTTAAACTGTCAAACTTTTACATGTGTAATACAGAGCACCCCATAATCACATGAAGCCTCACACCAGCACTAAATGGATAAAGACAAAACACAATCAGGCTACAAAAACTGCAATCAGGAGCTGATTCTCTGACTTCAAAATAAAGGAATTAATATGAGCAAAAGGACACCAGTTTATTGAAATATGTAGGTTTCTACTTTTCTCCGCCATATAATGGCAACTATTGTGACAATAATTTGTCCTGAATATAATAAAATAACATATTTAATATAATATAAAAAAAAATCATTATAATATATAATATCCTTATATTATCATAATAATTATAATTTTTATTTCATTTTTTCTTGTTGTTTTTATTATTCATCTTAGTCACCAGTTACTTATGACACTGAAGTATAGGCTACTTTTTTTCACATAAGCCTACTCTAAACTGCTATGATATCCATGATCACAGGGTGGGAGTTGCTAAAGGGTGAATAGATAAAAAAAAAAAAAAGCCCATGCTGCTCTTTAATCCTTTTTTGCAAGGCAATTTCATGTAGTATAATACTGCAATCTATGCATGTGATGTGTTGTCAGGGATGAAAAATATCACAGTCTTCAACAAAAGGAGGATCAGACAGATGGAAGTCTGGACAGAATCACTGAACTGAACATGATCTTCAACAGGTTCAGTTCAGAAACAAGCTCAGCATCCTCCTCTCCTGCCCCCAGACAAACAGATCTCCCACCCTCCCTTGACCCACAGCTTCTCTGTCAGATCTCAACTGTTTCACCTTCCACCTCCATCTTCCACCATTGTCATCTCCAAACATATCAGGAGATGCTGGGCCCCCTGCACCTCTCAGTACTGCCCGTCTTTCTCTAGCAGGTAAGTGGAGAGACTGAACCGGAGCAAGGCTGCAGGTCCAGATTGTGTCAGCCCCTGAGGAAGGCCTGTGTGGACCAGCTTTGTGGGATTCTACTGAAGCTCTTCAACTTCAGCCTGAGCTTCCAGTTCTGTGAAATATATGCCTTGTTTTAGTACAGAAAAATCTCATCGATCTGCCTTTTGTGACTACAAACCTGTTGCCCTAACATCCTTCCTCATGAAAGTCCTGGAGAGACTTTTATTGGCCCTCTTGAATAAGCAAAGGAGGACAAAGCAGGCAGCACTGTGAGGATCATGTTATTCAGTTTTTCTGGTACATTTAATAATATCCAGCTTGCTTTACTCCATAAGAAACATGTGGATGCCTGCACAATCACCTGGATTACTGATTACATGGCAAACAGTTCAGTTTGTGAGACTGACTGGTTGTGTCTGAGCAGGCGGTCAGCAGCACAGGAGCACCAGACTGTACTCTCACCATTCCTCTTCACCCTGTGCACCTCAGACTTCCAGCAGACTTCCAGATAGTGGGATTCCTCTGATACCTGTCGTCTACAGAAACACTCAGATGACTCTGCAGTTGTGGGGTGTTTCAATGATGGACAAGAGACTGAGTACGGAGGACTGGTGGACCGCTTTGTGGAATGTTGTGGAAACAGTTGTCTCATCTTGAATGTTACTTCACTCAGAGGCTTCTTCAGATGTGCTGCAACAGACCGCCACAGGATGTCCTTCCTGTGTACAGCTTTAACCGTCTGAAACAGAGACTTGAACAATGACAGCCACTGCAAAAATCATTTCCCCTTTGAGAATAAATTATGTATTGTACTGAAATTAAATGAATTATATATTGTTACCTTTTGCACCTCCACGATGTTTATGAACAAATCTAAGTTAGGTTAAAATATAATGGACGCACCAAGTTAATAATTTCATAACATAATGTCAATTATATTGACAATAAAAATAAATAAATAAATAACATTTAGCTCATAATCCTTTTTGTTTTAACAATGTGATAAGTTTTTACATTTTTGAAATCTGATTTCATGTCAGCATCAGCAGACACACAAAAAAAAACATGTTGCACTGAAAAATCAATGAAAAAAAAGACACATAGCACAAGTTTAAAATCATTCCAGAATATTTTTTTTATTATTTCACAGCCCCTTGATCTAATCCTCACCCTCCCTCGACCCTTTTGCTGCACTCAATCATTACAAGGATATGGTGCTGATTCCATTTTACAGCAGAAAAGATAGATAAATAAATAACTACAATTCATCATACTACACGCAAAAAAAGAGGAAATAAATCCATTAAATTGTTGATTTTGTAAATATTCTTCCATCTAGCTGTCCTCATTTATGTACATCTGCATTGTTTATGCTTTGGGACGGTAATCGACTTTAAAAGCGTGTACATTACTTCTATGTGTAAACCCCTTCAACAACAACAACAACAAAAAAGTTTCTTTTGTTTAAAAGTTTGTTCTATTTTACTTTCAGAGTGAAATTGGTTGTCAGCTTTGCCCAAGTTACACATTCCTGAACTTGTGGCTGTGAACAGCTGCATACCACCTCCTTTTAATGACCACAGAGTCCCCCCCCCCCCTTCAAAAAAAAAAAAAATGCCAGTGGTCCCAGCATTGCAGGACAAACTGCATGCATTGCCCTGAGCCCTGGTTTTGCATTAGTTCTTTGTTTTTAACCTGACATGTTCTTTGCGCAGAGGTGGGAAGAGGAAAGCTGTGACTGCACCAGCTGTAGTGTCTCTGTGAGTGTGACTTCAGGGAAGTTCTTTCCGCCAACAAACTGCATGCATGCTGAATATTTGACGACAGCCATGTAGCAATGACTACTGCAATGAATGGGACAGTGTTATGAAGGGTGGGGTTTATGTAGCTCTGATAATGTGATGCTCCTCATAAAACAGCACAGATGGTTTATGATTTAAAAGGCAGAAGCTATTCTGATCTCAAACGGCAGGGCTTACATTTCTTTTGTCTCAGTGCATAATAAATTTACCTTCAGGGATTAATAAAGTATTTTTGAATTAGAATTGACTAGTGTCAAGGCTATACCTGACTTTAGGTAGTTCTGCCCTCTGGCACTGCCTTTGAGCTTGTTTTTTGACTGAATACAAATCTATTGTTTTACCACCAGGGACGATGCCCATTACTCTCCTAGAAGAACATATATCTCCCGGAGCTGCACTATGCACAAGGACATCACACTTGCTGACATATGACTGTGTTACTAGTGTACACTTGTTTATTGGCTGGTCAGGAAGAAGAGGGTGACAGGAAAAAGAGCTGGACTGCACAATGTTCAAGGGTGCTGTTTGATTGTTGTTGTTTTTTTTTTTTGTTTTTTTTTTCTGCTTCTGTTAATCAGGCCGTGATTTGTCTGGATGAACAGCAGGTAGCAACGTAGGGAAGATTTAACATGCCTAAATAAAAACAAATCAAAACAAAAAAAAAACACGTTATGAATACATGTTAATGTAAAATATTTCCTTTAAGTATACATTTACTGTGCCAGTTCAGATTTGAAAAAATATGTTAAAAGGACAGCCTATTTAAGCAAGTAAACTATTTTCTCTGACTGAAGAGTTCATGGGTTGTTCATTTGCATTTATGTGTTAAAAAGCCTCATGTAAACAAGAGGCACTGCTTATCATAAGGCATATGCATGTTTCTGCTCCCCTCTGCTGGACAACAACGAAGTTTCATAAAATACTTTTCTTTCAGTTTTCAGCAAACCTCTGATTTGTTTTTAATGTGGCATGCAAGGGCATGTCACAAAGCAAAAGACTTATTCACTTATTACAGATCTACACTTTAATACCCATCCTTTCAACATATAATTTCATTTATTCATGACAGTAAATGCATAAATAAGGCGGAAATAGGTATTTAAATCTATTTTTTTAAATGTAATTTGTTTTTTGTTTTTTAGTAGTCATTTTAAATCTTCCACAGTTGGGTCAGTTTTGGTTTACTTTCCCAAAGAATGATCAGCCTCACGAGGCACGTCTTTGTCCC
This sequence comes from Arrhamphus sclerolepis, assembly GCA_037176975.1. NCBI lineage: Eukaryota > Metazoa > Chordata > Actinopteri > Beloniformes > Hemiramphidae > Arrhamphus > Arrhamphus sclerolepis. The sequence goes on along the minus strand of JBAMYA010009024.1, from coordinate 6,448 downwards.
GCTGCAGGTCACTGGTCAAAGCGGATCTTTGTGTCAGGATGCTTAAATAAAAAATGAGGTCAGCCGGCCTTCACATGGAGATGCTGCTATAGAGATCCTCAATCTTCGCCTTGAAGAATTCCTTCAGTTCTGGTCTCTTGGCTTTTAGCGTGGGAGTCAGGAGGCCGTTGGTAATGGAGAACATCTCATTGTGGATGTAGATGTTCTTCACCTTTAAGAGAGAAATGGTAAAAGAATTACAATCTCCTCTGAGCCTGCTTTGTTATTCAAGGTGAAAAATATTGAGGAATTCCTCATATGTGTAATTTCATGCAATATATAAAAGGCTTATATTTCCCACTGATCGGTTTGTTGAAGTGCCACTTTCTATATTTTCATTGTCATCTTGTGTGTTTCCACCTGTTAATGTGGCAGCAGGCAGTTCAGAGAGGGTCAGTGTTTGAATCCATAAGAAAATATTCCCACAATAGACTAAAACTGCCACCGTAAAGAACAGTAAGCAAAGGCTGGTGAAGTCAACATGTTCAGCTGCTGTCAGACAGAGGAAAAGTGTGTGCATGTCTAAAAGGGACTTATTTATTACCATTTTTTCTGTCATATATTAGGGGTGTCATACGTGACACTTTGGAGGTGTTCACTGGCTATTCATTTCTGTTTTTATGAGCAAAGTTCAGAATCAGAGAAGTAAATTGTTATTTTACAGCTGTTCATTAAAGCAAGTGCTACGGCTTAGCGGACCTTCATACAAGACTGCCCTAGTTGGTCTGAACGTCATTCAAGCTTTGTTCTTGATGCTGTAGCTCAACCACACACAGAAATGCAATATGAACATAGATAGAGAAGAGAGATGCGCTGTTTTCCTTTAGCTTAGGCAGTCACTGTTTTTTTCTTGTGTTTGATACAAGGAATTAGGCTGGTTTTCTGTGGATTTCACTTTGATTTTCAGGGGACAGGACCAGCAAGTACAGAAGAAACAGACTGTGGTCACCACTGGACAGGCATTCAACCAATCAAAAAACCCGTCTTGATTGTTTTTGAATAGTGGTGTTTGTATGCTCCTGAATGGGTCATGACATAAAGCCTCACCCCAGTCCACTGAGAATGGTTCGGTATGTTTCATACCAGTGAAAATGACTTATTGGTGGAGGTAGCAGGCACGATTTCAGGAGAAACAATATTTACAAAAAAAATGGTTATGCCTGGTCAGGATAAACTGGTCTGCGAACAACTCCTTGAAGAACCTTTGAGTGCATATATAGACTCCTAAAATTAAATATGATTAATTTTGACGTAAACTGGATCAATCGTTATCTTCTTACCTGCTCAAAAGAGTGGAGGCCGCTAGCTTTTCCAAGGCGCACCAAATCTTCAAGGATTGCCTTCTTTAATTCCTTTTGAAAAGAAGAAAATTGACATTATTAGATTTAATTTATTCCCAGCATCCTTCAGCATTAACCGTTGTGTAAAGGATTCTAGTGATGATCCACCTACCGTGTTTTTACATAGGTCTTTGTAGGTCCCCAGGATGCCCTTCTTTTTGGCCCATTCGGGCATAACTTCCGGGTCAGGGACCACAATTCCTACCAAACAGGACTGAAAAAGCAGACAAAACATAAGTCAAACCATATACGCTCCAGGAAGCCACAAATTACAATTACAAGCAATGGATGCGAAGAATATACTCACAATACTTTTACATTAGCATCATTACCTGCAGACTATCTCCGTGAACATAGAGCTGTGCCACAGGTTCACTCCTAATGTAGATGTTCTCGATCTTCTCAGGAGAGATGTATTCCCCTTGTGCCAACTTGAATATGTGCTTTTTCCTGTCGATAATCTTCAACGTGCCGTTCTGGAGGAGATGACAGGTTGAAAGTCAATATGTCGACAAATTATGCAGCAGTTAGACTGTTGGAAGTTGTGCACATACAGGCAACCATTTGCCGATATCTCCAGTGTGGAGCCAGCCATCTGCATCCAGGGTCTCAGCCGTTCTCTCTGGGTCTTTGAGGTAGCCTTTAAACACGTTTGGTCCCTTAACACAAACCTGGATGTAAGAAATAATAACAATAATGATTTTTAAAAAAAGGTATAGAAAATTTGAGGTCATAATGTTGGTGAAGTGTATTTTTTAATGCAAACATCAGTTTGACAGTGCATTATGTTTTCATATTTTTAGATGCATTTTTCTTACCTCTCCCTCTCCCTTAGAGGCAAAATAGTTCTTCTCAGGAACATCTAACAGTTTGATGAGGTTACATGGCAGTGGAGCCCCTACATGACCTATGGTTTGTGCAGGAAAAAAAGAACAAAAACACAAAACCTTATTGAAAAATTTGACCATTTCTGCATACGTTTGCTATCAGTCCACTGTTGAACATCAGGGGAAGTAGGGAGAAAATCTATCTTGATTGCTTCATTCTGCACATTTCTAAGCAAATATCAGAACTGGACAGCAGGGGGCAATACTAGACCACATTTCAATCTCAGTTTGTACAGTGGGTGTTATATAACAGCCTCTAAATTACTGCTTCCCAACAGGTTGAAGTGCATGGCTTACACATTAATCTGATACTTTGTGTTTGTCTTCTTGGAGGCACTTATAAAATATATGTCATGCCATTCTAACTCTGTCTTTGGTTCAGGTTTATTGCAGCCTTAAAACTGTTAACATAAAAGAAAGCACCCATAACACCCTGGCAGTCTTTCAGTACACTGTATTGCACAAAGTTTGAAACTGGACCTATTTACATTAACACCTCAATCTGACCACTGGAGAAAGGACTGATTTTGTGCACAATTAAGTATAACTGTGAATAAGTACTGCAGTGCAGAGCTTTGTGTGATAAAAGACAAATGTTGTGAGTGCTATATTTATTGTACCTATTTGTGATATTCTAGGAGGTATATGTTGAGCTCCACCTTGTGATCCTTTACAAGCTACCATCCTTTAAGCACAAGTCAGTGTTTACTCGTGAAATAACTTAAACTACCACCATAATTAGTAGATATCAGATATTCAGCAGTTAACAACTATTTTATATACATGAAACAAGTTCATGGATAAAAACTGTTGCCAACAAATGTTACTCAGTTCCTTTTAAAATTACTACGCCCCTGACTCATCACCTTAATCTCCACCATCCTATCCAGGAGGAAAGTAGTTTTAGCATGGAATTTATTATTTTATTATTTATTTTTACTGTGAATTACCTACTAAGCTCTTTTATTCCTTTACAAACCAGTGAGTTTAACCAAAAGCTCCAATGTGTATTTGAACCTTGAGTAAGGTTTCCATGAGATGTTTTGGGTAATAGGCTTTTAGTGGATTGAAAAAGAAAAGGTACGATCTTTGGAGAAATCTGACGATATCAGACCAGAAAATGAAGTGGATTTATTGTATGTAGCATTTTTTTCTAGATGTGTTGTTCACAAGATGCCATGTTCACCCTTCCATGTTCAACGCCCATAATGCACGTCCTGTTATACAGAGTCCTGGCCAGTGAAGTGCTTCTCTCCATTATCCTCACACACTTATGAACACATACATTATGTGCAATGTGGACACATAAAGGTTCAGTGTTTTACAGGAGGACACTGACTAGAGGACTGAGGAAAACAAAAAAGCAGTTGTCTAGCAAGGAAACCCCTCCCCCTCAGAGGAATAATTCTTCAGAAAGTGACTGCTTTTTTCCACAGTCCAACCTGGTACAACCTGTGGTTGTCTGCAGAATGTAAATGATCTTGTAATCTTGGAATGTATCCGAGGTTTCTGTCAGACACTTTTTGGATGAAATTAGACAGCTTTCCACGGCAGAGTTTACAGTAAATCAAATGGTTCAACTGGTTGAACGAGAGGCCTTCCATCCTGGCATACTTAGCCCTCTGCCACATGCTTGCTTCCCTCCTCTGCCCTGCTTTCCCACGTGCTTTCTTTTAGTAAAGCCCACCCTTATCACTTAAATAAGAATCCATACAAAGGTTACCTGGAACTTTGCAATAACAGAAGCTGCAGATTTAGCTGGAATTTCTGTAGGGTTGCATCACTACAATGGCAGTTACGTAATCCTTACAACTATGACCCATTGTTATAAAGTTTTAGACCTTTGAGTGGAGACGATCAGAGCAAACAAGGTCAGATACATGAGACATGCATAAATATAGAAACTGACCTGTAGTCCAGTCTCCAGGTGTGGTGTAAGTGCAGCCTGCTGTGCACTCTGTCTGGCCGTACGCCTCGTAGACCTAAACACAGATAAGTGTAGCGCTGAAAAGAGAGGCTGCAAAGAGTATCTCTGTAATAATCAGGGTTACTGTGTCTGCGGCTGATCTGACATTGAGTGATAGATAATCGGCGTGAAACTTTGAGATTATAAATGCTTGTTTTAGCCCTTCATTTATTTATTTATTTTTATAGCTTGAGATACATTATCTTTCTGAGACTGAGAGATACATACTGAGAATAGTTTGTGGGGTAGTCAGTTTCATGTGGGAGTTTGATGGATCTGATAGTTTAGACTGGGGCTGCAAACAATATTATACTGACACAGATGGAGTGTGTGTGTGTGTGTGTGCGTGTGTGTTTGTGTCTGACCTGACATCCCAGTGCTGCTCTGAGGAATCCCAGGACAGTGGGTGAGGTAGGAGCTGCTCCTGTTATTATCATCCTAAGTCTTCCTCCCAAGCTGGCCTATTACAAGGTGGAACCATAGGAAACATTTCATCAACAAGGAGATAACTTGGTTTACACATTTTCCTTAGTCCCAAATGAAATGTCTGTGAGATTATTTGGTCAAAATACCACTTTTTCAGCTCTTGTTCATAGCTGCCAGTTTTAAGAGATGGAGACACGCTCTCCATTGCTCTCAATCAAAACCCAATTTGAAATCAGAATTACACTCTCACACCCAAACAAATATGCCCCCGTTAATATGGGGCAATCTTTACTTTGAAAATATGAAGGAAGGTCTTGTAATAACAAATTAGTAGGGTACTGAATGTAATCTTTCACATAAATATTTCATGCTGTAGCTAAATACTCATGATTCAACATACCTTGAAGGATTTCTAGAAATATAAGCAATTTCAAATAAGTATTGGGTAATATACTAGCTGCTTCTCTCTTTTACATTTACTGGTCCTATGGGTAAATTTAAAAGAACAGAGAACTGTGGTTTGGCTTATGTCCTTCAGATTTTGATTCAAATCCAGTAAAAGAGGCATAAGATTTTCAGTTTCATTATTGCTCACTGTTTGGGTACATTTGGGCACAGTTTGTGAGAGAGGATGGGACTTTTGCATTCAGCCCAGGGCAATGAAACTATATTTACCTGAATCTTTCTGAAAAAGATTTTGTCCCAGATACTGTCGCTGCGAATGACTCCACAGCTGACTTCAGCACCCTTTCTCTTGGCGGCGAAGTTGAGCAACCAACGCTTCAGCGGGGTGTCTGCCTGGCTGAAAATCTACACAAGTGGAAAAGCCAATTTATACACTTTTTTAATTTTTTTTTAAAAGATAAACAGTTCCTTTTTTGCCTCAGTTGTTGAAAATGTGTAACTTCATTTCTTTTCTTTTTTTAAATGGCTTGAACTAGATCCGGTCTAATATAATATCCTCTGTCCTTCACAACTCTTTTTTAATAATAGCTCAGGAAACCATGACCTATAAATTACAACTGGACAACAATAAAAGATCTTCAACTATGGTTCTTTTCCGTAGTGTAAGATTAGCTGTAAATCTTTGCTCCAACCCCAAAAAAGTTTGACGCCAAACAGAAAAAAACAAGGAATGATTTTTTTTAAAAGCCTTTGGCATCCGCTCATCTCACCTTATCGTACATGCGGTTGAGTAGTCGAGGCACCACGGGAAAAATGGTCGGCCGCAGGGCTTTCATGTCCTCTGACAGGAGACGGATATCACCCTGATAGAATCCAATCCGTCCTCCATGGCAGTAGACAACAGACTGCAGAGACAGACATTACACAAATACTATTAACTATCTAGTATTTGTACATAGTGTGAACATGCATTTAATTTTCAAATATGTGCGTCACTCTTTTATTCCACATAATTCATTAGTAAGAGTATAAACTCTTTTATCGAGAGGCATGGATGGATAGTCAGAACCGAGCATCCAGGATGATGACCTGTTCTAGAGGATCATCGAAAATCATGGTGGAATATAAGTAATTGGTCACCTACAAACAAGCAAGATTTCAGGCTCTCACAGACCTGAAGCTTCTTCTGTAAGATGCTCCTCTGTCCTCAACTGGTTATGTGTATTAATGGCACCTGTTTGAACTGATTATCAAATAAAAGACACCTGTCCACAACCTCAAACAGTCACAATCCAAACTCCACTATGACCAAGACCAAAGAGCTGTCAAAGGACACCAGAAACCAAACTGTAGACCTGCACCAGGCTGGAAGACTGAATCTGCAA
>JBAMYA010008983.1:0-17766 GCA_037176975.1 Arrhamphus sclerolepis | reverse complement strand
TTACGTTCTTATCAGCACCATTCATGACCACACACACACACACACACACACACACACACACACACACACACACACACATATATATATATGTATAAGGGATGTCAACCCCCATATACAGCATGTGGTGTATATAAGGTGGGGCATTTGTGTACAATATTACACTAAACACACAATAAGCCCAATTTAACAAGTTGTTACATTTTGGGCAAAAAGTTATTACATTTTGTGTTTTATTACATTTTGTTTACAACATTTCAGGTTGTCACATTTCGGCTTGTTGCTCTAAGAAAGCTGATTGATCCTCTACAGTGTGTGGTCCTCGTGCACGGCGCTACATACTTTTATAAACACTGGCAGACGACACCCACCCCTCCCCTTTCTGACACAACCTTTGATCCAGGTGAGCCCTCAGCAGTAAGGATGCACACTCACTGCAGGAACACCTGCAAATGGTCGATAGAAGCTGGTGCAAATTATATGTATCAACTGATGTGTTTTTGTTGGTGAGCGCTTGTGGAGCCCCTGAAGAAATGCTTCCATGTCGTCCACGGTGACTGTATAGCTATAATAGCCACCCAGAGCAGAAACTGCTACTGCGGCACATTACACATCAGCAACAATGGACACCTTGTCCCATTTCCACTTATTAAAAGAGTTAAAATCATCAAACCTTTCCCTGTGATTCACCATTTTCCTCCCAAAATTCACCATGATTTGTAGCAGGAAAATTGAGGCAGAAAGACGTCAGCCCTAGAGTACCTATGAAGACTTTTTTAATGAAGCCAAATATTTTTTGTTGCGGACAAATTGATTTCTTCGTGGAGAAAAAAAAGATTATTTCTGTGGAAATCTGCGATTTTGCGAAAATTTCCACGCTTGATGCCTACTGTTGGTGTGGTTGAGAGTGAAAGCTATGCTCTGAGCGGCGCATCTGAGATCTAGAAAAACTGATTTTCTTTTTCACACCAACATCGGTACGCTGGAAATCTGGTGTGGCGGCGGAACGCTATCAGCCCTGTGAAAAGAACGGAGAATAAGTTAGTTCTGCAGGAAGTGGTGAGGACCCAAATGCAGGAGACAGAGAGGCAGCAGTAGTCAAACAAAAAGTCCCTTAAAAAAACTTTAATGCTTTATCTGCTTCAGAGGCAGATAAAGCATTAACAAAAACGGAAACTCACCACAGCAGGGACACAATGAGGTAACTAAAAGAAAAACATGGATTTACAAGGAAAAGGACAATAGCTATTTCTCAATTCCAAGTGTGCTATGCCAAATCTGGATTTCTGTACCTCTAAGGTCACACTTTACTAGGAAAGCTCAGGAGAACATACTTCTGAGGATGGAGTTTGATTGTTTTGGATTTGTAACAGCAGTGTACTGATGTAGACCTACGTGATAGCATTGTAGATGCTAAATACGCTCTGGATGCTTCTCCAACTCAAGTCTGTACACGTCTGCACTGGATGCATCATCAGTGAAATGTGTGGTGTGAGAATACATCAAGGGATTTCAGCTGCACTCGTCTACATGTGGTCTGACAGTCAGGTAGTAGCAAGAGTTGCTCCTTCCACCACCAAAAAGAAAGAAATGTGACGTTATCTTGGCTGTGGTCACACATATACCACGTATTTAGTAAGATTGTGCATTGTTTTCATTTCCATCTGTGCCTACAGCAACACAGTTCAGTCACATCCAGTTTTGGATGTTCTAGTTTTCTCCTGGGCTGGGCTGTATGCCAGGATGGAGGGAACAGAAATGACTCGGCACAATCAGGCAGAGTTCAGCAGAACAAAAACTACTCTGCCCATCCATTTTCTATAGCCACTTCATCCTGTTCAAGGTCATGGGGAGCTGCAGCGTATCCCAGCTGCTATCAGGGGAGATGTAGGGTATGTCCTTAGCAAGTCACCAGCCACATAGAAACAAATGAGACCAGGAGTTGTGCATGCTCACACTCTTCTATGTATAATTTAGGACTTTGGACTGTGAAGCTGGAGTACCCAGAGAAAATCCACTCAGGCACTGGGAGGACTATCCTGGGATACACACTGGGAACTCTTTTACACTGATGATGGAAGAGTAAATACACTAGTTAAAGGACTGGGGTTAACAGGTAATTTTTCATGTGCTGTGAGGAATCAGTGACAAGAAGAGCTTAAATGAGCTGTGAATAAAAGCTAGTAGATTCTGCTAAAGGAGAAACCAGCTGAAACAATTACTTCACTCTTCCACTTGCATTTGATTCTTGTGCAACTTAGTTTATACAAAGGTAATGTAGATGGTAATGCTAAAAGCTATGGTAATGCTAAAATCCTATATTTAGGCTACTGGTTGCTATTTTCCTGGTAGGCTTTGGTTGCACATGCGCTTTATCAAGATCCACAACGTATTTCTTCATTTTGACTTACGATCATAACGTCATTGATTTACTTTACATTTTCCATTCAGTCATTTCCATTTAGAATCAAATAGCCTTCATCTGCCATAACTTCAGACTAAGATTAAGTAACCCCATCCCCCTTCCGCCTTACTCGGTACACACAATGAAATACGCCCCACAGTGGAGGTAAACACAAGGAAACAAGATAAGTGGCTCCTACAGGTAACATAGCCAGAAGGTGTACAAGTTTGAGGAAAACAGATTATTTTGTGGGCAAATAACTGCAATGGGACATTCGAACATTCTGTCGGGAATATTATAGCACCGCACAGATGAGGTTTCGGCTCATAAAGTCAAGACCAACAAGAGATGAAAATGAGGGAGAGAGGACTGGATGTCCTTAAAAGCTTCGAAGCCACTTTTTCTATCTGTTGGCATTGCAATGCATAGATGGTTCTTTTCTAGAAAATCTGAATAATGGCTTTGGACAGCATCTATTGAGAGAGCACTCGAGGCCATGAGTCCACCAAACTCAATTACCAACTGCCAGATAATGTTCTCTATGAGTAGCAGTGATGTAGAGAGAACAAGACTTAAATGGTGACAAATCCTCTTTTTGGCTTTACTTCTTCTTTATTTCATGTATAATATAGAAGAATGGCATTGTGCTCTTCTGCACTGTTACAATAGACACAAATCCCCTTCCAGAGACTGGAAGTTAAATTATTTTAACAAAAAACAATATTTAATTTGCATGTGTAAATTGAATTGTTTAATGTGCTGACAAGAGTCAAATGTGTTCATTTCGTCGTCAGTGTCTTTCTCTCTTGTCACCTGTGGAAGCCACCATCAGTGACGATATTAACGACTCCAGTGAAAACATTTTCATGAGATTTTAGCTCCAGACCTACGCTTTGCACGTGTGTGTGTGTGTGTGTGTGTTTGCACATGCGCAAGTGATTTGTGGTAGTATCGGCCTTGTGGTCCAAGTGTGTAATTCCCATAGTCCTCCAGCAGCATTAATGATCAATAATGCAATAATCTTTTGATTTTTTGCTCTGATGAGCCTGAGGATGCTGTGTTGTCTCTTCATGAGCAAAAGACATTTCAATACAAGCCACCGTTTTTGTTTCATGGGGATGCCCTACCTTGAAAAAGGGAGTCACTCAAAAAAAAAAAAAAAAAACAACACACACATCACATGCCAACTTTAACCGAAGTCTGTAAATGACAAAGATGCAGCTTGATCTGAGCTTTTCTGTTAAACAGAACTACATGGCTTAGAGCTTCGCAGGACAGGTTCTCATGACTAATCATGCACATTTTACATGAATCCAGAGCATGGAACTAATTATAAATACTAAATCACTTCAGGCACATTTCACAAGTAATTTTTTCACATTTCAAGCTCTTCACAAGTTATTTTATGGTGCTAAATGGTACATGAAATGGATATGAGTTAGGTAAAATTTTGTTTATATGTCCTTTACATGCTATCTGCTCTGTTATACCAGGAGAGCAGGCAGAGAGCATATTTTTAATCTGAAAGCAGAATTCATTTGTAAATAGTGAAATTTATACACACACACACAAACAAGATAACACTTTTCTCATCAGTTCACAATAAATGGGCACAATAAAATACATGATATGTGAAATGCTGTAGACAACAAACGATCAGTGTAAAAAATGGTCATACGTGCTCTTTGTCTACCTAAAGTGCTTGAATACTTCAATGCTTTTTGAAAACATCAGCAGAGTCTAGTGAGCATAAGCAGGGAAGGAATTTCTCTCAGAGTCTAGGTGCGACTGCTTGAACAGAACTGTCTCCTTGAGCCCTGAATCGAGCGCAATGAGCCATTAACAGGTTCTTATCTTATGACCTCAGGCTGTGAGAAGGGTTATAGGGCTGGAATATAAAAAGGAGCCTGTCCCTACAAAGTCAGGACCAGAATTAGGTAATAAGTTAATTTCATTATTAACTGGAAGCCGAGGAAGAGACTTTAAGACGGGGGTTATATCCACTCTTCTGTTTGTGCAGGTCAGAAGCTTCGCAGGAGAGTTCTGAATGACCTGTGTTTAAACACGTGAACAGGTTGTTGCAGTAACGTCTCGCCGCAATGACAAAGCATGGATTATCATCTCTAATTCATCCTTAGACACCTTTGTTTGGAGATGGAGATGTTCCTTAATTCTTCTACAGGAAATAAAATATGAGTTTGTGAGATTTGAAGATTGCTGCATTATGTTCTTATTTATGTTTTACACAGCGTCTCGACTCTTTTCGAGGCTTGTATTTGTTAAACTATTTCATCGTCTATGCAAATGGCAAGCATTTTACTAAAACAAATTTATTAAATTATGTTATAAATAGGTAATTACATTATATCCCAATATTTAAGTATAAAAATATCAATCTGGGAGTATATAAAGAAGAAAAAAGAAAAACTGTGCAGTATTTTAAAGAACAAAAAACTTTTGTGCATTTTGAAATCTAGGTGACAGCACCTAATCTGAAATCTGGGAATGAACCCCTTAAACTTGCTGTTAGGATCAGGAAAACAGTCTCCCTCTCCCCTTCTCTCTCTCTCTGTCTCACAAGATTCCCACAATGCACAGCAACAAACTGTGTATGCTGCATGTCTAAACCGTCAGTCGTCCTCTCCTTCATCCAGAAGGTCAGTCAGCTAGCCCACGCAGGTCAATCCAGATCAGTCTAGCTAGCCACAACAATCCTTCTTGCAAAATTATTTGTTGCAATATTTGGCAACACAGAAATGCAGCTGATTACAGCATTTCTGCTGTACTGCAGTTGAATTTGTCTGCACCTCTGGCAGATACACCACGATTGTTTTCCTTGGACAGGAGGTCGGCTGCTGTTGGGAGGAGGACGTCCAAGATCAGTCTGCGGTCCCATTCCAAACAATATTCCAGACCTTAGGGTGCCTGATGTATCTCTCAACACTGAACTTGGCCCTAATAGTAACAATATACAGATGTGATACATACATACTATATATACACATCAGAATATATATTCTACGGAAGCCCTAAAGGGTCATACATGAATACATTTTATTTCCCCTGTTTTCCCGTGATAACGAGTTATAAAATTATTTCGGGAAAACGGGTGAAATAAAATGTATGTATATATGACCCTTTAGGGCTTCCGTAGTATTCACAACATTCACTGCTGAAACTTTTGTATTAAGCTGTGAACAAACATTTCTAATGAGGCTTCTACCCACAGGTTCATAGTCAATAATTAATACAAGTTACGTCCTTCATACTGAGATCTGCTGTTTGGTGTGAACGATTGCGTGGACCCCCATGGCCCCTGACAGAAGCGCGTAGTCTAAAAATGTTGGTTAACAAAGTAAGAAATCTATCCTGAGAAGTAACAAGCTGCAGTGAATGCTAACTGTTACTGATAGCAAATACTGCCTAGTCAGAGTAAAAATTCAATAAAAACTGTCACATTAAACTTATTTGCCTTTTATGTTCTACTTCTGACTTATTCTCTGTCATATCGGTCCTCCGTCACAGTTTCAAAACAAACTCCTCCTTCAGCAGGGGAATCATTATATTAGCATCATAGGTTAAACTAAGCTAAGGCAGCCAAGCTAAGATATCTAGCTAACTGTGACTTTTAGGCCTGCTTGTTTTGCTCATTTTCAACAAGGCACCAGACAGTTTGACTTCAGATCATCTGGTTAAATCCCTGCTTGTTGTGACACTGCAGTTTGAGCTTAGTTGCGGGTTCAACTTAAAATGCTGTGGTTTGGGTAACACCATTTTAAATGGCAGATTAGTTAGCCAGACCAACTTTGCAGATGGCCTATGATGTTTTCAAATTAAAAATTAAAAGCCACTGAATCTTTGATGTGCATCACCTTCTGCAGAGTTTGACGTCTGTCTCCTTTTAAGCCTTACATTCTAAGACTTTTCAGAGACTGAAGAGAAATTGTTTTTCTTAGAATCATATTTCCTTTTTCTTGCAAAGGTTAAAAGGAGATTTGTCGTCACCGCCACTTTGATGTTTAGTGTATCACAGGGATATTATCTACATGTGTGCATCTTCAAAGAGCCGTCTCACATTTGGAACTGTCTCTCTTAGAGCCCTGGGGTTCTTCAGAAACTTCAACCTTTGTTAACAAAATTTCAGCTTGTGTGCTCAGGCTGGATGGCTTGTTTTGTCTTTCTACAGGCTCAGCCATAATCATATTGGTATTTACAAAGCTATTGTTGGCCAGCGCACAAATCTACAGATCAACGTCTTTCAAACAAGCGTCTTTAAAGACTGCACAGAATTGGGGAACTGGTTGTTTAAATATGCCAGTACCTCTGCACACAAGAAAACCAGAGTTAAGTCTGGTTACATACCAGATTACCTCAGGCTGGTTTCACACTGTACATTTTTTTTAGTCTTGTAAGATTAATGCTGCCCACATTGCATGACATTAAGTGGATATATAAATTAATTTATTTCAGGTTACACTGTGTGATTGAACATATGCTGAGTTGTGGCAACGACAAAAGTAAACCTGGATGAATTTCGGACTCCAAAAGCAGTGCCATTGCCATGAGCCCACCTCAGGTTGCTGCCAGTTGACAGTTGGCACTTGTGTGTCCTTTTTCTTTGTTTGACTTCTTCAGTTTTCTTCTCCGTTGTATTTGGCGCTGTTGTTATTTGGCTACTGTCCTATGTGGATGCGCTTATGTTTATGAGATTTTATCGTGCATTCCCATTGATTGTGTAGCTCACTGAGATCGTAGACAGCAACAGGCAGACACAGTGTGTGAAGATTCCTCCAAATGTATCACACTTATTCCTTGATATCTGCTTGTCTTTTTGCTCACAAGACTGTCTTTCATTTTTGTGAAATGTACAATCACTGTTTTTGAGCTACGATTTTTCCCACGATTGTGCATCTTTCGCCTGAGATGGTGGAAATCTGGGCCTTAGTCATGTGTGTCTATGATCATCTTTATTCAAGGCTGTGTGATCCACACGTTCATCCACATTCATCTTTCTCCAGGACCACTGATGATGTCCTTCTGTGAGCTGTTGGGCTTTTTTTTTCTTTTTCTTTTTTTAAATTTTAACATCTCTGTAGGCATATTTGCTTTGAAGTTACTCTCAATCTCTTCTGTAGTTATTTCACCTTTAGGAGTTTTAATGTATTTTTTTATTTTTCAAGTTGCATTCCTTTACTATTGATTTCACTGTCATGACTATTTACTTGCATTGCAAGTTGTGTGTGTGTGTGTTTTTTTTAAATTCAAATGAATGATGAGGGTTTATCTCCATTCTGCCATGCCAAAAAATGTGAGTGGAAATCAGACGCATGCACATCTGAAAAATTTCCAGATGGCTGAAATGTATGAAATAGATCCGTACATACCCACGATGTTATCTGGAAAAAAAGAAGGTGCGTGCCCTCTGTATGTACTGACAGTTTTCACTGACCATGTCTCAATAGCAGACATTTCAAAGGACCTGGAGACTCTTCTGGCCAAATTTAATTTATGACCATTACTGCTCCAGGTTGACATGCAGAGATTGTGACGATTAAATGTTTGGATATTTGATGTAACACAAAAAAACAAAACAAAACAAACAAACAAACAAAAGGCTGTATCTCCGGGTTAAAAAAGAAAAGAAAAAAATATTGCATCATTCATGTTTTCATGTTACCTCTCCTGGTCTGGTGAATTTTGCCTCAAAAAAAAAAAAAAAAGAGTAGTATGTTTTGAAAAACAAACTATTGCCTTAAGGTATACTAAAGAATCTTTGAGGTTGGGAATTTTGAGTATTTGAAGTAACTTCTGACCCACTTTGAAGTCTCCTTACCTTTATGTCAGTGTGACTGTTTGCAGCTTTTAATCTACATCTTCTGGAGAATCACAGGAGTTACAGTAATTGGGGCTGACACTATTCAGAAGCATTGTTCATTGCTCTGAATATGATTATGTAGATGTTTTATGTGTCAGAATGCCCCACACATGTATAATCACTGACAGAGACGCAGAATATCAAACACGTACAGATACGATACCTGAGGGAGAACAGAAAAGAAAAGAAAAAAAAAATCCCTTTATGACACTTTGTCTATGAATCACATCATGTGATTGTGGCTCCACCTGTCAGAACGAAGAAACAGCCCGGCATTACCTCCCACTGGGCTCTGGGGAGAAGGACTTAAAGCAGATGGATGGGCCGATACAAGAGGGATCTGGTTCAAAAGATGGCTTTCTATATGCGGGCTGAGAATATAGGTCAATGCCACCTTTACACTAATGTTGAGCTCCTTACCAAGCGTTCCAAATTACAACTCCCACTCTCCCATCACGATCGCTTTGTTGCCAAGGTGATGAATCACAGAAAAGAAAAAAAAAAAATGTGGAGAAGAAGAGCACCAAATCATATTTGGCTATAAGTTTTAAGTTTTTCTTAAAATGAGAATGTGTAAGACATATTCTGTAGCTTATTGATTATAAAGCCGTGACAAAAACAGCTTTGTTTATTTTTTCATTTACTGCAAGTGCTTTAGGAAAAGAGATATGCCCTTTTTGTGCTAAATTTTCTATTATTATCACAGTAAATCTCCCTCCTTCCCTGTGCTTAATGTGGAGATTGTTTTGCAGGTTAGACAGTGGGGCACTGGCCTTGATTATGCTGCATTTTGTAATGAGCTCACAAAAGAAAAAGGAGGAGAGGCGGATTTAAAGAGGGACAGAGGCAAAGCTGAAGAGGTAGTGACAAAAGCAGCAAAGTGGAGGGATGAAGAGGCAAAAGGAAGGTGGGGGGGTGGGGGTGCAGGAGAGATGCAGAGGGGGGAATCATGCTGCAGTGTTCTGGCCACTTTCCAAAGGCGGTGTTGCTTCCAGGGAACAAACAAAATACTGATTTCTGATAAATCTAACATTTCACTTCATGTGCTGGGCTTCAGTGGGGTGATGGTGAGAGGAAATGGAGCAGAGGAGAGTGTGTGGGGGTTTCTGTCGCTGTGCAATGCCCCATGACCTGAGAGAAGCCAGCTGAAGCCAAGTGTGGCGTTAATAACACAAAGAGCAGGATCTTCCCCCCTTTTTTGATCACCCCATGGGTTTTCTCTAGGCATCATGCTTTTTTTTTTCTTGTTTTCATTCATCCTACCTCTGTCCACCTCCTTTTCACACCTAAACAAGCACAAGCTCCTCTCCTCTGTCCCCAGTATTAGTTTATCATGCATGACAAACACCACACAAGGTTTTCCTAATCTCAGACCTGTTATCACAGTCTCACTTTCTCATCACAGTTTTTTTTTTTTTTCGTCTTGTTTCCTTTTTCATCCGACAAATGCAGTGCCCCGAAAATGAAGTAGCGCTCCCGCTGATGGACGTTAATAATTTACGGGGCAGCCAATGCGGCAAGAGAATGGAAATTAAACACGGGCTTTAGCTTGTGCAAGAGATGGCAGGAAGTGAGCCATGTATGGCATTGAAGTGCGTGTGTAAAAAAATTAACACTACAGACACACACATATGAAAGCACACAGTTGGTCATGTTTTGCCACAGAATCCCATATCAGAAATTGTTGGGAGGATATGAAAAATACAGATAAAATAGAACTGTCGACCCACTTTAACTCATTGGAAAACCATATTCGCATTTCAGACCTGTAGCACATTCAAAAAAAAAGTAGTGACAAGTTGGTGGAAAGAAATGAAAAATGACATCACTTCAAACAGATAATGTCAACAGGTGATTATAATGATGGTTTGGTACAAAAGTACTATCCATGAAGGGCTTTGAGCAGCAAAGATGCCCACTTTTTGAACCGAGGTGTGGAAAATAGAGTTAAAATGTGTTTAAAAGTGATTGCTATTCAAAGATCTGAAGGGATTTGAATCTTTCTCTTTCTATAGTTTCATAATATCATTATAGGATTCAAGCAATCTGGAAGAATTTCTTTGCATAAAGGCACAAAGCCTATGCTGGGATCATGAAATCTCAAATGTCTCAGATTTTGCAGAGAACTTTCATCAATAGCTGATGAAATAAAACCTCAATGTTAAGAGGTTATTGTGTGAAACCTTTTTCAAGCACCACAGTGTAAATCTACATGGCGAAATGTCTTAAAAAGAAAAGAAAGCCCTAAGTGAACTTTTTCCAGACATGGTGTCCGCATTCCTGGGTTTAGGAAGCATCTGGGACGTGGCATTGCATCGTGGAAATGTGTATTGTGATCAGAAAAAAACACTCTTCCAGATGCTGTTTGGAGGAAACAGGCACCATGTGCTCTGGACCAAAGACGTAAAAAACCATCCAGATGGTTATTTTCAACTAATCCAAAAGTCTGAAAAGGCTCTTTCATGGTATGGGGTTAGTCAGGTTTGCAGGACTTAGACCCAAGATGCAGAACATTAGGGATGCAAGTGTAGCCAAACAAACAAACAAAAAGTAATGCACACAGCAGGAAATCCCAGTAGTAAACAAGAAAAAAAAATCAAAATACTAAGGTGTGAAGAGGAGTAGGAGGCAAGGAAGCACAACTGAGAACCACCATGAAGGTGCACAACAGACGAACGACAACAGATCAGCAGGGGAGGAAAGAAAAGCAGGACAATATATAAATAAGACACAGATGTAAACAAAAACAAAAGCCTCGATCATATTCTGCATACATTGCATCCTGACCTGAACTAGCTAGCAATGTCTGGACAATTTTGAAATGGTATAACATAACACACCGCATATGCACCTGCAAAACAACAAAAGGAACGCACCACTGCTTGGTGTTCCCAGTGCCAGTGTTCCCAGTGCCTTTTAGATGGTGTGAGAAGCTTTACTTTCTCAATTATTTTGGAAATACAGCAACGGCTCCAAAGAAAAAATGATGAGCAAATGGAAGAAGAATTTAGTTGCATTTAGTTTCATTTGTGTTTTCCATATTAACTCAGCTCATTATAAAGTCATAATTTAGCAAAATATTTTGTAGTAAAAGGTAGTTGCTAGAGATCAGGATCAACTCTTGCTTGTGCTGCTTATCAAAATTAGGAATATATCCAGTGTGGTTTTTAGACATGTGGACACAACATTTCTATTTGAAGCTCCCCTGTAAAGCAATTTAAGCTTTACAGAGCTTGTGTGTGTTTGAATGCACAGCACACCAATAGTCATACCCACGCATGTTTGCATGTTTCCTCGGAGCTGTTTTTCTGGGAAGTGAAGACCTCTGAGTTCTTCAAAGAACTTAACAACATGAGAAGGGAGGCAGCCCGAAGTTGAAGGCTTGGAGGCAGGGTCTCGCTTGACACACGCAGAGGCAGACACAACAGCCCACCAGGGTATGGGATTCGACACAACTCCTCACCGCACGTCTCCTTTCCTGCTTGGCTTTTGTGGTATGAAAAAAAAAAACAACCTTCAAGTGAGGAGCCATGAACCCAGATGAAGTTTCACCACCCTCAGCAAAACGAATTGCATGCAAATCCCTCTAGGAGAAGAAAGAGAAATGATTAAAGCGTTGCTGCCTGCCTAGTTTCACTTCACCATCAGCTTACTGGAAAGTCAAGTCAATATTTTCCCCCCACTTACACAATGATAAACTGCTAAAAGCAAATCAACACACCAGTTTCGAGGCATTATCAAGCACAACACGTGGGTAATTTTTCAGAATCACCGGATGGGAGTCAGCATAGATGTGTCTGATCAGAGTTAAAATGAGCCCGGTAAATGTTCGTGGCAGGCTGCCTCCACAGGAAAAGCTAAATTAATCACGAGCGGGGAATTCACACCTCCTGAGTGTGTCAACCGCTTCCTGTCTTTAGACAAATCTGAATAGAGACAGACACGCCGCCTCCCTCCGGCTGGACATGACATGCTATGCAAATTGACATTTCTGTGCATATAGCAGACTTGATGATGAAATACCGATGGTATTTTGAGCCGCAGTCGCTCCTTTTGATGTACTCTGACCAGACAGTGCAGAATCTGTGACCTCAGGAGTGAGCAGTTATATTTTGAGTTTGTGGTCGGAACTGAGAACAATCTGAATACTTTTAGCTCGAGCATAAGCATAAACATATTTCAAAGTGACAAAGCAAGCCAGTGAGTTTTCAACATATCTGTATTGAGCTAGTGTCATGTGACACAAGTGGTGACGTGACACAATTAAGTGCAAAAACCAACATCAATTAACTTTGTTGGCAACAGCATTACCCAGCAGAGGATAAACTGGACATTTCATAATTTTATCACACACACTTTACAATCCTTCTTGATCCATGAATTTTTATGCTACTTAGCTGCATATCTATGCACTATAGTTGAGGACCAAAACAGGTTTTATTTCTTAGATTTGTGGTATTTCATCATCTTCTAGTGATGCAACTCAGTTGCCACAACAAGGCATCATTTCATGTTTCTAGAAATCCTAGATTTTGTGTGTGTGTGTAGGCCTATATATACACACGCACACACACACACATATATATGTTTGTATGTATCAGAAGAGTGGCTAGGAAGGGCTGCTCTGAAGAACCGTTCCTGAATACAAGAGCAATAGAAGCTGGGCTTCTTCACACCAGACAGGATCCCAGGTGCAGACTGAGCAAAGAAGCCCCTGAGACCATCCAGCACGTAAAATCAGGGTGTTAGATGCAGGCAGGTACAGCACACTTATAACGCCATAATCAAGTGCAGGAATACTGTACATAAATACAGTATCTGTGTCGATTATGAGCTGGAAGTCCAAACGGGAGACACCCCCAGGGGTTGTAGATAATGAAAGAGCTAAGATGTAGGACAAACAAATCCAGACTCATAAACTGGTGATGGCCAATCAGCCAGACGTTGTGCTGGTGGACAAGCTCCAGAAATAGGTGGTGGTGATAGACGTAGCAATTCCAAGCTGCAGTAACATCAAGACAAAGGAGAACGAGAAGCTCCAGAAATACCAAGAGCTGAAAGAGGAGATGGAGGAGATCTGGAAGGTAAAGGATAGAGTAGTGCCAGCAGTCATCGGAGCTCTCGGGGCTGTAAACTCTAAGTAGGAGAGTGGCTTCAGCAGATCCCAGGAACAACATCAGAGACCTCTGTCCAGAAGAGCACAGTCCTAGGAACAGCTAAGATCCTGCACAGAACCCTCAGGCTCCCAGACCTCTGGTAGAGAACCTGAGCTTGGAAAGTGGAACCATCCAGGAGGATGAGGAACAGGTTTACTTTTTCCACATTCAGTTTTATATACCAGTATACACAAATATTTATCAATGAACAAATACAGAACTGTATTCTACAGATAATATTGTTACATGCAAACAATGATATAGCGGTTGTTGTACATTGGAAAGTGATTCACGCTGAAAAACACTTATTTATATTAATATATAAATATAAATATGCACACACACACACACACACACACACATATACATACACACATATATATATATATATATGTGTGTATGTTTTGTAGAACGTGAGCGAAAACAGCTGTGCTAATGTTCCAGTGGGTTGGTGCAATATTCAGGTGAAATAATCAGGCCAGGCGAGGTGCAGTTTTTGCCAACCTTGGGCTGGCCAGTATTCATTGAGGGTGTTTTAACTGTGTGTGCTGTGCTTTGCTATGTTTTTAGTAGTGGCCTTCTGTTTTAAATTTGTATTTGCCACTTTTAATGATGATCTAATGGTCCTCAGCACTGCGGGTCTTAACATCATTCAGCTGAATTGAATTGTAGCCTCTGTTCATTGTAAATTTGCATCGTATTGTATTGGCAGACCAGTCAAGTGTTCATTATTGTGCTCTCAATGGTACATCAGTGCAGTTATTCTAATGTGTACAGCATCTGCTGTCAGGATGGAAAACCATTTTCATCTCATCCCCATTCATCGCAAATTTGCACGTTTGTGATTTGATGCTCTAGTCCTCTTGTCCTCGCCTTGTGAAAAACACTCTTGTGACATCATTTGAGGCAAAAGGCAAGCCCATTGTTTTTGTATTTTGACTTAAATAAAATGTCTTGAATCTTCAACAGCTGTGTCCCGCTACTTTAGTCCTTTTGTGAAGCTGAAAATGGGAAAATTGGCCTTACTGTATGTTGTTATGGTTTTTCCCACCCCATAATCCTGAGTGGCATGGCCACGATTATGCTATTGACCACATTTTATTGTCTTTTTGTCTGTTTAGCCTCATTTAAACTGCAGTGTGACAGGTTTTGTGAGCATGTTGTCAACAGAGAGGGCTTTGCAGTGCTAAAAAGAACTGTGACAACCTGTGAAGAGATAAAGATTACAATCTGTGCCGTGTTAATTAACACTCACTTAACTTGCTCCTGGTCTATTGCAAGATTACAAATAGCAGAATAAAGTGAAGAGAGTACAATAACATTCAACCATGTTCGACTTTAGCTCTGACACTAAAGTAATGGAAGGAAAAATCCCACTTTAATCATAGAAATCAGCTCCAGCGTGATATTTTCTTGTAAATCTTTGCTCTGGAACACATTTTACAAAGTTCCAGAGAATTTTGCATGCATAAAAAAGAAGAGCAACGTGCTTATACATCTCTTTTTGAGTCCAGGGACCACTCCAGGCGCTTTTTCAACGCAAGCAGCTTTCTGCCACTGCCAGACACACATTAACTCAATTAACCTGGACCAAATTACTCCATGAATCAATAATGTAAATCATGCTTAGGCTAGAGCATGTCTTTGGCGTAGGAGGAAATCGGAGTACTGAACCTTTGTAGATTAGGGAGAACATGCATACTTCGCAGAGCTGAACCAAGATCCAGCTAAACCTTCTAGCTGTGAAGTGTCAGCGCTAACCACTGAACTACTGTGCTGCCTTCATGGTAGGACCCAGCGTCACCATGGTATTACCCAACATCATGAAGGCAGGACCGCCAGAAGGGAGAGAGACTACAGAAGATAGACAATGGTAATACTATTTTAATGATCTGAGGCAAGATAGACAGGTTTAAGATGCTAATGCAGGAAAGGAGTCCCCAGCAGCCTAGGCCTGTAACAGCATAACTAAGAAATGGGCTAAGAGACTACAGAGTTAAAGGCTTCTTTAAAAAGGAAGGTCTTATGGCTAACCTTAAATGTAAGAACATCAACTTTCATGCAGTTGTAGCAACAGATTAATTATCTTTGACAAATAAAGGCTTTGCATTGTCTGAGAAAGTGCACATAATAATAATCATCTATAAAGAAAATTATTTAAATACGATATTTATGCCATTTATAACAAGAGGAAAGTTAAGTGATACTAAAATAATAATGGAAGTTCAACAAAATAAGGTAAAGCATGAAGTGTACCTAATTTGAGAGTAATAGTATATCACAAAAATAAAAATGATGATAAAATGGTGCAGGAAAGTGGTGATATTCTTGATATCTGTCATCCCTCTGTGAAGAGAACTGAAAGAAAAATCCAGGTATCCTGATGCAAAAGAGTAGCTGCCTGGGTCTTGATCTTTGAATCCATGGTGTGAGTGTGTGACGTTTGTGATTCCGACTGATATCAGGCGAGAACAGCGCAGATGTCATCAGGATGGAGCAGAATTTGGCATGCAAGCATCGGCCAGTCAAAGGAGACTTCCTAATCTGGTTCCTGAAACTTATCTTCGGATCAGATGCAGCTGTAAGATTTGCTCACAGCTGATCTCGAGCACAGATAAGAAAGCCTGAAGAAAGACTTTGTTAGGCTTCTACAACTCATTGTTAATCAGCAAAACCTAATGTGCAGATTTTCAACATTCTTTTCCCCCAAAGTGACACTTTGAATTCCAGCAGATTAGTTACTTGTTTCACAAAAGTAATCTAATTATTGAATCATGCGACTTTTTATTTTACATTTCATTATTTGAACGTTTCTACTTCCCTGAAATGATTTTTGAAATTTTTGGGAGCATGCTAAGAGTGAAGTGCTGTTCTCATAATGTGACTAAAGATGCCATCCATTATCAGCCTGACAGTTGTGCCATGTCATCCAATGCTTGATGCCTTGTTTTTGTCATATGACCTCTTCCCAGAATCACTTTTTCCTTTCCAAATGTGATTTCTGCATTACAGAGCTCTGGGATGCTGAACTGGCCACTTAGAAAGTGTGAAAACAAAAATCATTGCAAATTGCTCCTCTGTCATTGGCTTTGGCAGATGTGTCAGACGGGTTTCAGGTTGATATAAAAGCTTTAGGTATGAAAATGCAACGTGCAGCGGCGCTCACATTCCTGCTGTTCTTTCATTATCTGGAACCTTTGCTACATTAAGTCTAATTCGGCGTAAATCTGCAAAGTAGTAATTGAAAAATGACCAAACACAGAGAGGTTTTGCTTGAGTTAAACTCTAATGTATTTTTCAGCACCCTCCCTCCCTCTCCAGTGCAGCTACTTTGCAGCTCTAATGATGCACAACATCAGTGACATTTCTGGCTCTCGATAGAACAATCTTCTTCTGTCTTAATCTCTTTATCTCCGCTGATGATAACTCTTTCCCTAATGCAGCAATTATCGCTACTTTTAAGACCCGTCATTTCATTAAGGTGTCCCAAGTTTTCTTCACTCACTTCAGTTCACTTGCTGTCATTTTTAATGCCTCACATTTCTTGTTTGTTCTAAGTGCAGCAAAACAGTTTGAAATGCATGTAAATGGAAAAGGTCAAACCAATGTGGTTTATTTGTTTCAGTTTGTCATGATTATACTACTGTGATGCACTAAAGAATAATGATAACAATAATAATAATAATAATGACAGTAATAATAATAATAACAATAACAGTAATAATAATAATAATAATCATAATAATAATAACAGTAATAATAATAACCATTTCAGTTTTATCAGTTCTAAACTGAGAAACTGTTCTCTTCTTAACTGATTCAAATGTAGATATTTACCTGCAAAATGTAACATTTGATGGATAATATGGTAGCTCCACATCTATAATATGAATATAATATAGTAGCTTTTCATTTTTAGTGTGTCTGTTTGGCGTATTGGGGGCGTTGCAGGCAGGGGTATTTTTGAAACATTTGACTAAAGTAATAACACTCAATAACGTAGTTTCATAAAGCTATAAGGACATTTAAAATGTCAATAATTAGATTTCTACAGGAGGAGATCAGGATTGACAAATGTAATAATGAATGCTTCCATCTTTTTAAAAGTTTTTCTTTTCCACTTTTGAGCGGGTGATTTAATAACTGCTCAGTAGGGGATATGTAAAATATATAAATATAAAGTTGGAGCCGCAATAACTTTCAACAGTGTGCCAGGCTTTTCAGCATGCTTCGAAATAGAAGATAATATAGAAATTTTACATATTGATTTTTCCTGTAAACATATATATATATATATATATATATATATATATACTACTTACCTTATATATATA
>JBAMYA010008962.1:0-17768 GCA_037176975.1 Arrhamphus sclerolepis | reverse complement strand
GGGGCTATGTTTCAGAAGTTTTATCTTTTATCTAAAGTTCTGCAGTTTCTGAGGCCACCAAGCCAAACAACTAATCAACTCATCAATCAGTATCAAAAACTAGACTGAATGTGGACAAAAGATGACGGCTGGGCAAATTTGAACACATCTATTAGTATGAAACCCCCTGTCTATACTGGATAATTTACTTTATTCCACTAATGCAGGCCACATGCTCAGGAGGTCAAAATACAGGGTTGAACAAGCCATATTATTATAAAACATATAGAAACCAAACATCATCCTCCGGTCCCAACTTTAGAATACACAAACTACATTGATTTTTGCTGTACAAAACTAGACTGCATTGCAGATGAGTTCACTTGTTAATATCATTATTACTCTTCTTTAATCACTGTGGTACTGATGTGTTTTCTTTTAACAGTGTTTATAGATACCTGGGCATGCTTTAGAAAGGTGCAACTTGTATCTGGAATTTCAAAGTAGTCTGAAGAAAGCATAGAAAAAAGTCTGCAATCTTGTAAACAAAGTAGTGACCTCTTTATAATGTTCAAATAAAAAGTCAGCATTGTTGCTGCAATAGTTGCATATACAATGTTCTTTCTTTGCAAAAACCCTGTGTGGTGTATTTTACAGAATGCCGTTATGGCTTTTGGCATTTAGACTTCCTGACAGTATCAAAAAAAAAAAAAAAAAAAAGTCTGAAAGAAATTAGAGTACATCTGAAACTAATACAAAGTTATCATCTAAATTATACTTCAGATCCCTGTCGAAATCAGAAATAGACAATATATACTCCCTGTTTATATTTATTACCTGATTAACTATGTGTAATGTGTCAGGGCTTTGCAATTTATGTAAACTTTCAGACATGAAATTAAAGACTTTTTCTTGCTAAACAGAGTTTATGATTACCTTTAAAACATCATGCACTTTAAAACTTTTCCAAGACAGAGAGTGCATATCAGTTTGAGTCAAAACAGTGTATGTCAGAACAAAGAACAAAGGGACAAACAGTCACTAATGTGTTTCAAACTACTGGAAATACAACATTCAGCAAAAACAATGTCTGAAAGAAAACAAGTAAAAGACTACATCTAACAATTTTATACAACACCCAACAATAATTGTATCTACAATGGGTGTGCTTGAACACCACTTTTATGACAACATCTTTGTGAGAAACCCTACTGCCCTCCTTTCCAATAACCCATCACCCAAACACCTGACTGTGTTTGAAGATGGACTGGTGCCATTCGGAAAATGACAAGGCACGGCTACATTTGATTGGAGTACGAGGTAGGCCCTCCAACCTGGCTGTACTCAGATGGCTGGTCAAAGCTTCCCTGATTGTATGGCTGCTGGTTAAAGGTATCAGCCTGTTTCTCAGTTGCTGCAGGAGCGAACCTTGAAGTACCCTTGTGCCAGCTGGTCTCCTTAAAGACAAACCAGATGTTTCCAGCCCAAAGAACAAAGTTGAGAAAGCCAAACACCTGAAGAGAAAGACAATTACAAAAACAATAACTTAATAAACAATAAATAAACAACAATAAATTATTGCACAGGTAGATTGCAGATTTTTCTCTCTGGGAACTAATTTGCCCTTCAACCACATAATCTGACATGAAACTCATTTCAATATTCAATAAAGCTCTTGTTTCTACTGGTGGTGGTGACATACCAGTAGAAGTATGGAAATGTAAACAACAGTAGTGGACAGCTACTAGATTTCACTTATGTCCCGCCTCCTCTGCTGTAGATGGACGTGGTGCCGATTTGACACTTATTTCAGAATTGCAACAGCAAAAAGAACTTTAGCGCAACTGAGGAAAACATTTCAAAAACAGATATGGTTTTAGAACTGATAGCAAGGATAGAAAAGTGTTACAGAGAAAAATGACTGAACTCTCTTTTACAGATTTTGAATTCTTAGTTAAATATTCTGGGTTTTGGTTCTCAGATTTTGCATACTGATTTGCAATACATTAGGCTCTGAACTGATGACATGCTCTATAAGAATAAGAATTCCTTTATTCGTCTCACAGTGGAGAAATTTTCGTGTTACAGGAGCAGCAAGAGAAAGCACCAAAACAGTAATAACAATATCAACACTATCAATGATATTGAACATATATACATACTTATGTACAGTGTCTTAATTTACACCATTGCACATTATGTCTGGTTGATATTATTGCACATGAATATGTTATTGCACATGGATGGGTTAAACTGTTCCAGTCTTAGTGAGTGTGTGGTCTACTGGGAGCAGCTGATTGTGAAGTCTGACAGCTGCAGGAAGGAAGGACCTGCGATAGCATTCCTTCACACACAACCCAGAGAACAGAGCTGCAGCAACTACATAATGAAGATTTGGGAAAGCGTAGTGGAAGTTAGGTGAAGAAAAATGGTTACAATTTATGAGAAGCATTACGGTTTAATACAAAGACAGAGAACTTCAGGTGCAGGGTTTGCTTTGAGAATTCTTATGGAGGAGAACAGGGAAAGTTGGAGCGGCAGAAAAGGATTTTAGAGCCGTATGGCATATATATATGAGAACAGCATGGTGACATTTATGTTTGCAAACGATAAGTGGTTCTCAAACAGTTTACCTGGATAAATAAAGGTTACATAAATAACAGTGATTGGTACAGCAGGAACAACAGATGGCTTTCAGTGAGGTGTGTAACAGGAGTAACAGAGAGGTTTCAGGGCTCTGAGCCCCTTGCTTTTGTCATGGTAATGAATAGGCTGACACATGTCATGTGTAGTCAGAGCGGTGAGTAGTTAAAATAAAACCTGGAGAGATGGAGATATGTACTATAAAGAAGAGGAATGAAGGAGTAGCAGCAAGAGTAAGAGAAAAGACAAGACAGTAGCGAGAGCAGCTCTTAGGTTTGGAAAAGGCAGAACTGACCAAGAGACAGGAAACAGAGGTGGAAATGACAGAGATGAAAATGCTAGGATCTGTTTTGGAAGTGACAAGAATTGATATGATTAAAACTGATCACATTAGAGTAACAGCTACAGTTAGAGTCCCCGTGAAGTACACAATATTGGGCTATCACAGAGGAAAGAAATGACATAGTCAAAGAATTATGGGGATATGACTGTGTGTAAAGTCACCTCAGAAAATATTGTCTTTTGTGTTTTTGGTTTAATCTTTTCCCCATATCTATACAAAGCATCATGTGAACTTACGACTGAGGTGTTGAGCCCGGACCAGCGAGGTCCGAGCACAGAGCCACACTTGTTAGTCTGGGTTTTGCAGGCTGGGATGAGGAGCAGCACCTCATCTGGATCAGTGGCAACCTTCACATCAGACAAGGCCTTGGCCCAAGCAGAGGAACTGACCAGCCACATGAAGGAGAACACCACTGTCACTACAAAGTCCTGAGAGACAGAAGAGACAGTGTGAACAAACACCATTTTGGTGTTAGTTGGTCAAAGCAGTTCTTCAATGAGTGTTTAGGATTCAGTCTTTTTAACATGTCAACAAGCAGGACAGAGTAGAAGACTCCATTGTACTCACAATGAGCGGCCCTCGACTGTTCTCACGGTACTTATTGAGAAAGAATATGTAGACAATGGTGGCAAAGAGGGAATACAGGAAGGCAAAGACAGCAATGGTGACAAAAAACTCAGCAGAAGATGAGTAGTCCCCCTCGAGGAACACGCGATCCCTGATCATGGCCTCACACATCGGTGCTTCAAAGGACACTTGGTACAACCTGGTACGCACATGGTGAGGCACAACAGTCAAACCCCAACCAGGTCCTACTAACTGATGATGTTGCAGTTTAATCTCCAACACCAATTTCATGATCAATTAAAACATAGATGTATCCCACTCACCTGAAAGGATACTCAATGTTAATGGCGATGCTCAGGTTGCTGCTCGCCTTTTCCATGCAGTCCACACTGACCCGCAGCTGTCCTGAGTAGCCGCCACATGTTGCAAAAGCAAATATGCAAAATACCTGCAGAGACACAAAAAACATAGTAAAAATCAAAAGACATAAAGCATAATTATATACATTCAGCAACTTTGCTTTTACCTACAAAACTCAACTTCAATCCAGAGGACACTATCACCATGCAAAGGTGCCTCTAATTAAATGGAGATTAATGGACAAGTTCAGATGTCAAAAATTGACATTTTGTGAACTGATGTGTAATTTTAATTATAGAAATGTTTATTAGTAAAAAGTGTGGTTAGAGAACATTATGGTGCATTTTCATTCCTGATGCCTATTTATTACTTAATTGATCATAAAATTGTGCCATAAATTCTGCAGTTATTCCTTCAGTGAGTCTTCTCTATAAAAACATGTGAAATATCACATGACTTATTGCTCCAATGTCAATTTACCTATTGAACTGGCTGTTTCTCTGTTCAGTGTAGTTTTTCATTTCGGTAAATTATTCAAAGTTACACCTTTTCATTTCTTCCTGAGAATGAACACTGTGAGCCATTGCAAACTGGTAAAACTGAAGAGCACAGGCCAAAGTCTAAATCATTCCTAAGAACAGGATCCTCATTAATATCAACAATCATAAGCAAGGAACACATTATCACAGACGCACACATCCTCTGCCTTCACGATGCTCGCTTGGCCCAGTTGTCCACACAAACCTCCCATGCCCTCAAGAGCTCTCACAGCTGTAATCACCATAATCAGAGCTGATGCCTCGTTAGCATGAACCTCCCATCTCCAATACTGTAGGCAGCTGGACTTGCAGCTTGCCAGCAGCTGGCGAGGACATGTGACAGTGACAGAACGTCAGCCTCTGGAGGGCACTATCACATCGCTTTACGATTCAAAGCCTAACTGATCCTCCATTCGGTAGAACTGAGACTTACAGCCACACTGAAGGTAAAACAAGTTTGAAATTATGAGAATAAAGCTGTAATTACAATAATTACAAACATGAACTTGTAATTTTACGAGATAAAAACAACACAAGAGAAAAAAAAGATCTTTAGATTTAAAGGAAGACATTGCATTAACCCTTATTTTCATTTTTATAGGCATTCTGTCTTTGATCTGACAATTCACAAATATTTTCATATTTCTATAAAGCATCTAACCTCTGAACAAATGCACACTGATATTCATGGTGATGTGATGCTCATGCATCAAAAGATCAAGCAATTCCTTACTTGTAAAGCATGACTTAACAATATGCTCTGTGTCCCTATTTACACATATTCTAACTTGATATAATAATAATAATATAATATAATGATTTTTTAATATATACAATAAAAATTATTTACAGTAAAATATGGTAAAAAAGAAATAAGGCAAAATATGATGTAGATAGTATAAGAGACAGAGGAATGATAAACATGAGAACCAAAAGTAAAGTGTGAATGTTGCATCTTTAAATTTTATCACCTCTGTCTATCTACTGCCCTGATTTATTTATTTATTTTTTAGAACTAAGGGTCATGTCTTATGCCGTATGATTTTTGTAGTCTTACAAGACTAATGTAAGCCAAATTACACTATGTGAAATGGGGATATGATTAACTCACTGCATGTTACACTGTTTGTTTGAACATACATTGAATCCTGGCTACAACAGAAGTAAATCAGAACGTATTTAAGGGTTTTAACATTTGCGTCATAAGTAGGTTACTGTTAATGTGCTAATGCACCAGTGACTTGAAAGCAAACATTGCCACAGTGGTTTTCTTACACTTTGCAAAGAACATAAATAAAATCATGAAAAAAGTGTCTTTCCTCTTTATTTGGCTCCCACATATTTCTTCCCCTTTCTCATGTGGTCCTTTTGTTTGGTAGGCACTGCTCTCTTTTGGCTCTTTGCGTTCCAACAGACACATGATTCCTCGAAATTTCTGTCATTGGTTGATATCTGCTATTTCTGGTCTTTGGTTGCAAGACAGTTCTTTCATCTTTGCTCCTGTGTCACTGTGAGATCTACAGCTACCGTTTTTGAGCCATGAAGGCTGATTAGTCCCATGATTAAACATCTTTCGTCTGAGATGGCTGAAATTGTAGTGTGACCCTGGCATGCATGTTTTGATGAACTGCTTCTGTGATATGCTAACTTCACTGAGCTAATTTATGCTGAATTTTTGGCATTGATGCTGTGAACAAAAATACATTTTAATGTCCCAGACAAGCTCAGGTCTTTCCAGCCCAGTAGTATTTGCTCAATTGGAACTACATTGCAGTACAGGAAGTGTGGGCAAAGTGCAGCACCCATTGTCTGCTACCATAACTGCATATAGCCTAGTTAGGAAGAATATAGGATCAGCAAAGTACATAATACCACTTTGTCCCACTAGTGGGGCACCTTGTTGTGTCCTATGCCAGAGGTTGACACATGAACTTTCTTGTGATATGATGCCCTCATGTGGTCAGAAATGGCATTGCTACATACATAAAGTGGCTTTAATTAAACTCATTACAGCACTGTCAGACCAGTTGAATCAACATATAGTTGATTACAAAAGGCAGGGAGGGATATCAGGGTTTTCAGGGTGTTTGGAGCATACTAGTATGACCTGGGAGCAGAATCAGGTAGCTAAGACAGAGAAAAATAATTTAAATGTGATCTTTTTAGACTTTTGGTTCTGTGCCTCATAGCCTTATATGGAGTGCATTTGACATGGATAACCTGACACTGGTCACAACAACAATTCTATGTACAAAGAGGTTACTTGATGGGGTTAATATGAATCTCAAGTGGGCTATTATGAAGATTAAGCCAAGTAAGTCTAGAAGCATGTCAATATGTAGGGGGAAGATAAGAGATAGGAAGTTTGTTATTGATGAAGAGGAAATTCCAACAGTTAGAGAAAAGCCAGTGAAGAGTTTAGGAAGGTGGTACAATGTAGATCTGAGTGATAAGAGCAGGTAGAGCAAGTTAGGAAGGATGTTCCTGAAGGTCTAGATAGAATAGATAAATCAGAGCTTCCAGGAAAGCTGGTTGAAGTTGTGGGGTTTTCAGTTTGGGTTATTCCCATGGCTTATGTGGCCATTTTCAATCTATCAAATTCCAATATTCACTGCAGAGAGAATGGAAAGATTAGTTAGCTCCTACATAAGGAAGTGCTTAGATGTTCCTAGATGTCTAAGCAGTGTAGCATTATATGGGAAAGGAATATCACATCTGCCAATATCTAGTTTGATGGAGGAATCTAAGTGTATCAAGGTCAGGGCAGAGCTGTTGTTATCTGGGAGTAAGGATGCTATTGTTTGGGAGGTGGGTCCAAATCCATCTAATGGGAGGAAACTCAAAAGTGGCAACTCAGGAGGCAGCGGCAGCTCTTAGACATGCAGACATTGTAGGGAAGTTTCAGTTTGGTCGGGGAAACTTGGGGCTTGACTCAGGTAAACCTGTGTGGAAAAAAGCTGGTCCAATGGAGAAAAGTTGGTTGTGGAGCAGAAATGTAGACAGGATGTGATGATAAGGGGTGCAAAGGCAGTGACTCAGGCAAATCAGGGACAGTGGTTAAACTGGAAAGGTGTAGAGAAGAGGAAGTTTAGTTGGCGAGATCTGTGGAGTATGGATGAAGGCCGCATTAGGTTCTTGATAGTGGTTACATATGATGTGTTACCATCCCCTCAGAACCTAAAGCTCTGGGCAAATGGGGACCCATCATGTTCATTGTGTTTAGGTACTGCAACATTAAGACAGATACATTTGGCGACACAATCAAGGGATGAGACGTTCAGCTGCAGGTATAGAAAACAGACCTATGAAAATGTTAGGAAGTTCAAAGAAAGAGAGTGTAATTCAGTTTGTGCGTGAGGGAGAGAAATGCAGGAGTGATAAGACAAGGAAACAAGAGTTTGGATGTTTAAAAACTGCTAGTAATTTGGAAATGCAGATAGACTTAGGAGGAAAGCTGGTTGTTGCTCAGGAAATAGTTTGTACAGGTTTAAGGCCTGATATAGTTTTGTGGATAGTTAGTCAGTGGATATTTTATTTTATTGAGCTGTCAGTTCCCTGGAAGATTCAGCGGAGGATAATGAAAGGAAAAAGCTCAGATATGCAGACTTGGGAGCAGAAGCTTAGCAGCGAGGATGGAAAGTTAGGGTGCGTCCAGTGGAGGTTGGATGTAGGGGTTTCAGGGAGAGATGAAGTCCATCAATCAGGCGCAGAGGAGGAAAACCTGGAAGTGGTAGTTTTTTTAAGGAAGTGGGTGTGGCCTACTTGACTGTCTGGAACCATGCAGATGAGTGTGTTTGTTCTTGCTCCGTGTTAGGTGGAAATAATTGTAAGAAAATAGGAGTTTGTATGTGGATTGTAGGGATTTGTTGAAAGTGACAAAGCTGGTTTGGCTGTGGTAGCTGTTTTGACAGGATATATCCATTTTGTTGGCAGGATAATGGAGGTAGCCATTGTGTAGTGCGGATAATGGAGTTTCTTGTTTGTTTTTGTGGTGCAGTAGTGAGAGCTGGCATTTGGGGATTGACTCTAGGACACCAGAAATCCCTGTTTAGCCTCCTGGGACTAACTAAACGAAACACCGTTGAAGAGTACTGTAGTTTAGGTCCAAGAGGTCACCATGCGCCACCTGCACACTCGACATAACTTTTCTTTCTTTTATTGAGCGCTAATCCTTTATATAGAGCACAAGTTTTCTGTGTTTATATTAACATATATTGATCACTTAGACATATCAGCAGTAAAAGACCAGTAGCTGTAGGCTTTATTTTCCAAATTTTCCAAATTGTTGTCTGAAGGCTTTCTGGCTCCTGTTAACTCACAGGGGCATATTCTGGTTGTTTCTTTTTTAATTATTGACAAAAGGCCAACATTTCCTCTTATTTACCACATCCTTGGGCCTCAGGTGGGGGATTAATAAAGACTACCTGGTTCAGAAGTTGCACAGCAGGGACCTCTGTTGGCAACCCTGGAAAAGAAACACTTTACACAGATTTTCTCTCTGGACTCGAGGATGTGCCAGAGCCCAACAAACCACATAAAAGACATGTTCGATAAGTAAGTAAGCAATAGATACTGAATATGCAGACGGTGCTGATCTGAAGAAACCAATGAAGAAATGCAGGCAGAAGATTGAGAGAGTAAATGCTCTATCCTAATTATCACAAACATCCTCAGATAAACATCGCACGTCTGCATGCTCTTCTGCAGCTGCTGCCTCTGCCTGTAATTTTCGGCTCGGGTTTAGCCCCTCTTATTTCTAGCTGGGTCCTTTGAATAGGAGAGCGTAGCATTATGGAGAGAGGGTGGATGCTAAGCCCTGTGCCCCTGTGTGTTTATCTGTCTCTCCCAGCTGAGCTCCTCAGGGAACAAGAGATAGACAGAGGGGGAGAGAGGGAAAGCAAAAGGCACAGCCAGATACAGGGAAGAAGAGAGAAAAGCAAGAACACAGGAATGAATCCTGTCTGCACTGTAAATAAAGCTCTGAAATATTTCAGTTTGCCTTCAACTCCACTGATATACAAAATGAGGCATTGAAAAGCACAGCCCTCATGTAAAAAATCACAAGTGTGCAAACCAGTTTAGAATTTCTGTTCTTAAAAGATGGAAGAGGCATCTGGTGATATCATGTACAGATGTCTGATGAATGGATGAAGTTGAGGATTCTGACAACTGATTTAGCTCAAGCAGGGTAGGTGGGGATGTGAGGTGTGAGAGCACTGTGGAATAACGGAGGCTGGCTGGCTAATTAAAATGATCCAAAGACTTGCCTCAAGGCTTCATCACCAGCGATCAGACTTATACTGTCCACTATGCATGAACCACAGTTGACTACAGGAAAGCAAATATGGAAACGAGTGTGGCAACAAGATGAATCATGTATAGAAACAATCGAGAAAAAAATCAAGAGTATGATAAAATGAGGAATGTGTTCATGAAGAATAAATACACATAAATTAGTAGCTATCCCAAAAACATTATAAGGTCAGAAGTAGCGAGGAACTGAGGATCCAGTTAAGCTGCAAATGCACTAAAAGATACATTTGCTGATGAGCTGCACTTGATGTTTTCACAAACTTTCTCAGATGCTGCACACACACCCACATCACCCTCTTGATCTATTCAAGTCGATATGCTATGTCAAGGCTGGCTGAGGAGGAGAAAAATCACTCAGATGCTGATTAAAAAAAAAAAATCTAGGACACTCGTTATGAATCCAGAAAGATGAAACGGGGCACAGGATAGATAATAATGGGAGGTATATTTCTAACTTTGCTTTCCATCTTCTTTATTTTAGAATCAAACTACTCTGAAACCAGACAGAAACCTTAAATGTGAAGTTCTCTCTAGTTGAAGAAGGAAATACAAATACAAAGTATTTAAGAGCAGTATCAGTATTCTGAAAGAACATTTTAAAAATAAAGCAGTCAATTTTAGGTCTCAGATATTTTTAAGTTGAAAAAAAACCAAAGGCATATTTTGCATTCACCATTCCACTCTATCTGTTCAATCCTCATGCATTTTAAAGCATAACAAAGACTGGTCTACCGTTCTAGGTTTTATGTGATCCAGCAGTGACTGGCTTGCACCATGTAAGACATGAGCAACCACAGTGGCGTAAACTGTTACAGCTTCAGCAGGGTGGTGGGAAAAGAGTGGAATGTTTCATGTCAAGTTAAAAAAAAAGAAAAGAAAATTATATATATGTACTCTACCTACTCATATATGTCACTACCTACTCTCCTTATGAATAAAGTGTCGGGACATGCGTGTAAAATTATTCCAAGATGCATAGAATAGACTTTTTTCTGCTTGCATTTTGATGTTTTGTCAACAAATAATATAAACAATAATTAAACCTATTCCATAAAGCCTCAAC
The DNA here is from genome assembly GCA_037176975.1 of Arrhamphus sclerolepis. Lineage (NCBI taxonomy): Eukaryota > Metazoa > Chordata > Actinopteri > Beloniformes > Hemiramphidae > Arrhamphus > Arrhamphus sclerolepis. The sequence continues at coordinate 6,961 of JBAMYA010008962.1, read as the reverse complement.
TTAAGGTTGAGTTGCTTTAATGACACTGTCCAAGATTTATTCCTGCTTAGTCTCTAGCTCAGCCTTTAATTTTTTCTTGCATCGTTGCTTTCTTGATCCTCCTAATCTGCAGTGACCTCCACTGAAGCTCTGTGAGCTAGTTTCATCAGTGTGGATGTGAGACATGTGTAATAAAAATGATACACAGATTTTGCAAGAGACAACTGGCACAGGTGTTCAGTTACTTTTAGGTTTTTTTTTTGCAATAGTAAGGATGGGAGATTGCGAAAGTAAGATTACACACTAAAAGGTAGATTTACATAAAATTGAAGCTGATATATTAACCTGAGATAATTCTTTGTGTTGCCTTAATTAAATGACAATTCATCTACTTCTCTCCACAACTGTGTAAATTTCCTTTAAATGGAGTTAACAGCAACAATAAAAACAGCTAAGACCACTAACTGTCTGTGGAAGCAAATAAGATTCTACGATTGTGACTAAATTTGGAATCAGGACATCCACTGTTTTCATGCTTGTGTGCCCATACAGTAGCTATTTCCAATTAATTCAGTGTCCATGTTTATGTTTGCATGGCTGCACGTGTGACTCTGAGTAACAATAACCGCTCTATGCCTGTGTGTGCTGGGGTGTTTAAGAGCCTGGATGTGAGCATGCAGTTGGGATGCATGTGAACAGAGAGCAAAAATATCACTCTCCATTCAAGCAGAAGCATTAACTGGGTTCCACACACCCATACACATGCACAAACACAGTGCCGCTTAGTTTCACTGCTGCTACTCGCTAGGGTGCAAGCATAAGGAATTTTACGTCAGCTAGTTAAGCACAAAACTAAATGACAAACAAGGGTTAGCAATGGGAACACAGTGAGCAAGCAGGCGTATACAGTTGAACTGAACTTTTGTTAAATCACCATGACTGACCCTGATGTGTAAAAAAAAAAAAAAAAAAAAGAAAAAGTAAATGCATTCATTTGAGATTTTTCAGTGAACTTGAAACAGAAATTTATTTATTTATGTGCTAACCTCTTAAGTCACAGCTATGACAAAGGTCTACATTAGTCTTGATCTTGGGTCCTCCATTAATAAAAGAACCACCTACATTACTGCTACAGAACAAGATACGCAGGAGAGCAAAAGAATACCAACTGTCTGATCTATGCTTCAGTTGCAGCTTCACAGTAGCAGCAATGATTATCAGTGGCTCATTTAGTGGCTACTAATCCTCCCCTGAAAAGAGAGGATCTTTTTGCCAAACACACCCCAGATTCAGCTTTGCCTTTGTCTCTGCAATGATGCAAAGACAGACGGATAAAAGGATTGGGGTCCTGCAGTCACCAATGAGTTTCAGGTCAAAAATAAATAAATAAATAAAATAAAATAATTATTTAGATGCAAGATGAGGTACGAACACACATATTTTTCAAATGTTGTGACAAGTGCACCGACAAGTTTTAAGGAATAATTATTCTGCTAAATACTGCTGGTTGAAAAACTTGAATTGTGAGAATTTGCAAAAAGTGGTAACGGACCAAGATTATAAACTGAAAACTTGCGATGTAAGATGGCAGCAGTGCTGGTTGTATGATTGCCACTAACATATCAGAAATTGTGGCATTTTTAAGTTCAATTCTTTTTCATATAATCTGTATAAAATTCTATTTAGTCACAGTTTTGAAATGAAGTGGGTAACAGAGCTGGTTAACTCTGTGCATGTGGCTCTGCAAGGCTTTTGTCAGATGATGTTATCATTACAAAAGGCTGAGAAATTGTGGTCAGTTTTATACAATATCATCATGGCAAAAATCTGATATTTCACATGAATATTCAGGCCTAATAAAAGGGAAAATATACACAAATGTTCCAAATATCAAGATTTGATTGTAGAATAGGCTTGCTGGGTAACGATAATGAAAAATAAACTGATAAAGGGCTTAAGGTGTTTTAACTAGGTACACATTTTTAGTTTAATCTCATAGAATTACAAAATAATTCTGTGCAATGAGATAAATCAATGTGTCTGTTGGACATTTGTATTTCATTGCACTCAAATACTGCCTGAAAACCCATGCTCACCTTTGACCTCTACCAGTGAGATGTCTAGTTCTGGCAGACATGTCCACCTAAAGGAAAGGACAGTTAAAAATAACAGGCTATCATCTCAGGGGAGACAAAGGTGAGTCGGAGACAAAGGGCAGCTAAGACCTGATGTAGCAAGAAAGGCCATGTCACATTGAAGAGCTCAACGGATGCTAAAACATACAACCCCCACCAAGTTCATTCTGCGATGGCATCATGACTGGATTGTTTGTCCAATCAGGTTAACATACACCTAGAGAACAAACAGATTTTTGGTAAAAAAAAAAGAAAAGAAGAGTAAATTATGTCCCAATGGCCCAAATTCAGAAAAGAGGACACATGCCGATAAAGAAATTATTCTTTAAAGACAAAGTACAAAGTAACTAGCTTGAGATCGACCACCACTGAAAAGGACTTCTCATGGTTATCCAGACCAGGCAGTGTCTTCTATGATTCAAAGAGTGTTCTTCTTGTATGACAAAATAAGTTTTAAATTGTTATCTGCTTAACAGTTTCGACTGTGACTCCAGTCTTCTTCAGAAGTGTGGTCCAACACATTGCTGACATGTCATTTATCAGCTGCGACCACGCCCCCCACCGTCTGATGGTCTCTGTACAATTGAATCCCAGGTGAGCGAGAGGGTGTACGTCCCCTTGTCCCGGTTGATGGTCCCACTTTCCTGCTTCCTTAATCCACCGTTTGAATTTATTTCCTTCTGATGTAATGATCTTTCCTCTGTCCCAGTCCATGATATGATTATGTCTCCTGCAGTGATCCGTGACAGATTCTGACAGATCTGTCAGGCCGAGCGGCTGATAAATGACACGTCAGCAACATGTCGGACCACGCTTCTGAAGAAGACTGGAGTCATAGTTGAAACTGTTAAATATGTAACAACTTAAAACTTATTTTGTCATTCAAGAAGAAAACTGGAGCGAAGACAAATTACATGTTTCATCCTTAAGACAAACTGATTTTCCTTCCTTGTATCCTACAAGTGAAATAAGCCTCAAACATATTTCTGAAACTCCAGATTTCTGAAACTCCAGAAAAGGTGGGCTGGTCATTTTTAATGTTGGAGGAGGATCCAAACGAGTCGATGTAAAGTGTTACATAACACATTGAAGGTTCTCAGATTGGATTGTGTTTCAGCTGAATATTTAAGTTGTGAATTTTCCATATGACGGAGATGACAGTATGATTTCCGTTTCACTGCATGTCTATTTGACATGCTGAACTATCCTTACTTGACTATGCAGAGATAAAACCTGATTTAAACTTGATGGGACCTTTAAATATTCTAAATAGATTTACATCTGGCTGCAGCATTAGTTTGTTTATAATGTTAATGTTAACATTTTACTTTCATATTTTATTGTCTGTGTTTTGTAACAGCTGCTGATCTTAGCTACTGTCTGTCTTGACCAGGGACTCTCAAAAATATATTTTAAATCTATTCTTTTAATAGATTTTTTTTTTTTCCTCCCTGGTTTGCATACAAAAGCCTCCAACTCTCTTGCACCTAGGTCCTAACACAAAACCCATGACGGGCCTTCAAATTAAAAACAGGAAATGAAATGAACAGCAACCTAAAGGGGTGGACATACGAACCCAAATCCTGACAGTATGAGTTTTCAAAAATGGCACATCTCACCACTTCCTTATCAATGGCTCCAGGCCTTCTATGGGGAGGACAGCCAAGTTACTTTCCTGGGGTGGAATTTATCATCAGGTCCTACTCTTCTTCCTCACAGGCTCTTTTTTTTAAAAAAAAAAACCTTCTTTTATCAAGCTATTAGTGCTGTCCAAGATGAGAAAAATGAAACAGGAGTTCAATTCTGTATGGAAATGGTTTTATTCATTTATCAATTTTTATGTAACCAGGTAAGTCATATTGAGATCAATGCTCTCTTTTACAAGGGAGGCCTGGTTCACACACTCACTCACTGCCATGTGCAATTTAGAATTATCAGTTAGCCTGACATGCATGTTTTTTGACTGTGGGAAGAAGCCAAAGTACCCAGAGAAAAACTGCGTGAGCGTGGGAAGAACATGTAAACAGAAAGGCCTCTGCTAGGATTTCAATCAATAACTTTCTCGTTGTGTGTTAACAGTACTAACCACCAAGACATGGTGCTTGAATAACACAGATAGTGAAGGAATTTTGGAAACTGGTGTTGAAGGTGTGGAGTCTTGATTGGTTAGAACAACAATTCAAATTAGAAATGCAAAGTAAGCAATGCCACATACACATGCAGATTAAAACAGAAATGTCTATGAATATTATCAAATTGCCCTTGAAGCCAACAAACAACACAAAAATACCCCACTTCCTTCACAAATATTGATGTTTATTTCTTATCATCCATTGGATCCAATGGATGATAAGAAATAAATAACTGTAAGTGCAAAAGCCCAAACCCAAATATATTCAGTTAAGACTGATACTAGTCACAACTCAGCAAATGAAGATGAAACGTTCTAAACTGTTAGTCCTCAGAAACATTCATTACATGTACATTAATTATGAGATGCCCTTGCTTTTTTGAAGTCAGTGACTATAACCATTGTTTTTATATTAAAACAGGTGCACACATTTTCATTTTTGAAACAAATCAGCTGAATTCACTATAAGGTCAGCTGGAGGCAGTTTTGAGGGTGGTTTCAACGCACTAATCCAACTCAGAGTGAATTAACATCAGCTCACACAAGCTACAGCAGATTAAACCAGTTGACATCTGGGGCCTGTACTACAAAGCGGGGTTAACTTACCCAGATGTATCCTGGAGTTAACCTGCAAACCCGGGGTTGACAAAACCACGCTATCTCTGTACTACGAAACGTGGCTTACTTGGTACTACGAATGTGGTTATGAAGTTGATTTGTTGAACCTGCGTTAACCTACTCGGAGTTTGTGCGTGTTCACATAAAAGTGCATGTTGGCGCGCGCGTTACCGTTTCCGATGATAGCGCGGCCACCTTATTTTACCGAAGAAGCTGCATTATCATATTTCAGAGCTTTGAGGAATCTAAATGAATGTTATGGAGGGAAATCAAACACATCAGCAGCTAATAAAGCAAAGCAGGTTTGTTGGCAACAAATTGAAAATCGGGTAAATGCGTAAGTAAGGGCTTTTTTTCCCTCAATACATTCTTTAAATCCGTGTTACAGACGATTATTAACATGTTGAATGTCTGGGGAGAATTTCCTACTTTCAATTAATAATGAGTAGATGCAACATAATTCAGTGGAGCGTGTGGCTAAGGTGACTATATTCTGAAAACCCCAAAACACAAAGTAGCTTTATAAACCATATGTTTATATAAAACAGAAGCCTAAGTGTCTGGCTGAAAAAAATCAAAACAAAAAAACAAAACAGAAATCAAGTGGTTGGCTCGAACTCGCAATCTATTGCTAGGAGGGTCACCAGTTTAACCATTGTACCACAGAACTGTTAGGAATAGAAGCACTTCGCAGATAGAGAATGAATCTCACACGACTCCTATGTAGCTTATTATGGGACAAATAGAATAATTCATTTTTTTCTTAATTGGGCTAATCTACATCAGAATTTATAAGTCCCCTTCCCCCGTGGACGCCCTAGACAAGGTGTAAAAAGTGGACATGTCCGGGCAAAAGAGGATGTTTGATCACCCTAGACTAGGGGTAGGCAACTCCAGGCCTCGAGTGCCACTGTCCTGCATGTCTTACATGTTTCCCTCCCACAACACACCTGAGTCGAATGAATGGATCACCATCAGCTGTCATCCAGGTCTGCACAAATATGTTAACGATCCATTCATTTGAATCAGCTGTGTTGTGGCAGGAAACATGTAAGATATACAGGATAGTGGCACTCGAGGCCTGGAGTTGCCTACCCCTGCTCTAAGACATTGTAAGTGAAGGTATTTTATGAGTCTCCCTCTGATCTTCTCTGTGGCAGGTGGTGTAGGCTGGAGTCACCCTGGATGCTGGGTTAGGCTGGAAACTAACCTCGACGGCTGAACATCAGCACTTTACAACCACGAAGTGAAGTGCAGCAATCTGCAGCAGTACAGCATATAGGCCCAGCAGTGATGTTACAACCTGGACATTAAACCAGTACACCAACTGACCAGCGGATCCAGCCAGCCTGCGTGAGTGCAGCCCGGCCACACGGAGCCACACTCTCAGCCACCCTCTTCCAGACTTTTATTACTTCCCCCAAAGTTTTACATATTTCTATGAATAAAATGGACTCCTTCAACCCATTCCTTTGTCTTGTAGTGCCTTGTCCACTTTCACTGGTTGGTCGAACAAAGAATACTCTACAACTGGCGTTGTTGGCAGGATCGACCAAAAAAAGAAACCAGTGGTGGGCAGGGCCAACGTGACAGATCAAAGTGAGCCTCAACCTAGTTCTAGTTGAGAGAACCAAGCTCCTAGTGCAATGTCTGGACCACTTGGTATGGTTCCCATGCTTAACCTGATGACATCTAAATTTAAAGGAAGAGATTCAGATATTGGTTTGGGAGAGTGGAAAAGTAATCTGAAAACTACTTTGGCTTTGCAAGGAGTCCCAAATGATTTTAGAGCTGAATTAGAATCATGCTGTCTTGAGGGAAAAGCTAAGAGTGTGTGTGTGTGGGTTATTAAGCTAACCCTAACCAGCACACCTGTTTCACATTAGCCCGTCACCATGCAATCACCACAGAGACACACTCAGAACCACACCCACAGCAAAAAATCCACACACAATCCAATTCAATTCAATTCAATTTATTTATATAGCGCCTATTTACGACAAGTCATCTCTAGGCGCTTGAGAAACCCAAAGCTTGACCCCCGAGCACATGGCAACGCCATCAGTGGCAAGAAAAAACTCCCTCATGGGAAGAAACC